>PVJL010005326.1:0-59839 GCA_004026885.1 Lyroderma lyra
GGGGGTGCTGGGGGGTGGTAACTTCCCCCGACTGGGAGGTAGCGTCTGAGGAAATACAGAGAAGAAAACTTCTGGGGAATCAGAGGCTCCCTCCCTCCCTCCCGGGGTCATTTCTTCACCCAGGTAATTTGCGTCTGAAACCCCCTGACCCAACAGTGCTATGTGAACTGGGGTGGAAGTGAGGAGGTGGGGTAGGCGGTGGGGGGTCCCCCCTCTTTCCGCGGGCCGCCCGTGGAGGCTTCTTTGGGCGGGCACCGCTGAGGGCTGGGGGCCCGGGCCACGCGGGGTGTGCGTGTCGGGTTAGGTGTCCCCAGCACCTCACCCCGCAAGCACGAGAACCACGAACCCCCCGGGGGCCAGGAAGCCGAGGCGTGGCCTGGACGCCGGGGGCGGGGCTGGGGGTGAGGTCACGGCCGCGCCCCGGTCGGCTCCTTCCTCCGTGCGCGCGGCGCCCTGGCCGAGTCCTCACCTGGAGGGACAGGTGTGCGCACCTCGCGTCAGAGAGCAACCCGGAGAGCCAGGTGAGCATCAGCAGGGGGCTGGGGGCTGCGAGGAGGGTCCGAGGTGAGAGCGCTGCCTCGACCGAGAGGGGAGCCTCGTGGAAGCCGCTGGGAACCGAGAAGGAGCTGCCGTGGGTCTGTGGAGGTACTAGGTGCCCCCCGAAATTCCTGCCATGTCCCTTGGCGATAGTCGCGTCGTCCGTAGGCTTTGGAGGGATTTCATGGAGAAGTGGAACAGGAAACTGCAGGTTTCCAAACACTGCCCCCGCGACTTTATTTAGTTCCCCCCGTGTCTTTGCTGTAAAGGTCACACGCTCATTGACGCCTTGGCAGGTGGAGAAAAGTAGGAAAGAGACGTCTCTGGTGCCGCCACACACGCAACTACTGGGGGTATTTGTGTAGTTCCTTCTAGTCTTTTCCATGCACGACTGCGTTAGGGTGTCACTGTACCATACTGTATTTACAGTTTTGGGGTCTTGCCTTTTCCCCCTCTTAACATGGGGTCATAAGCAGTTTCTCACGTTGCTCTTAGTCATTCGGGTATGTTTGCATAGTCGCTATTTTTGGTGGCTGCTTAGTGTTACATGTGAGGAATGGGCCATCGCTGGGCACCATTCTGAACACTTGGGTAAGGTTTCGGGGTGAAGACAGGTGTGAGGCCAAGACCAGCAATACCTCCAACAAGAGGACCTTGGGAAAGAGCTGTGCTTTCTCTAAGCATTGATGTCCACATCTGGGAATCGGCTACATAAAGTGACGTTCCCAGGCTGCTGTGAGGATTGAGCTCGTTCATGTAGAAAGTCTTCCCCCACGCCCTACAGGCCTGGCAGTAAAAGGGTCCACATGTTCGTGATCTCTGCCTTTACCCTGGCCATGCTGACAGGTCATTCCTCATGGCCTGTTCCGGGTTCTGTGCCCCCAAAACCCCCACCCTCCCCAGAGCAGGGCCCACCACCAGGCCAGGCCTGACCTGGCCCTGCCCCCTACCACTGAGTGAGTGATAATTGCCTCTACACTCAGGTGCCAGGCTCTGGGCTACGAGCTTTATGTACATCCTATCTTTTAATCCATTGGAGGTGGGTGTTATGGAGGTGGGTGTTATTATCACCCCATTTCTGAGACGAGGAAACTGAGGCTTAGGAAAGTTCTGTGAACTTGCCCAGCCACACAGCCCAGAAGTAGGTAGTCAAGGATTTGAACCCAGCTTGTTGAAGCAGGGTCTCTACCACCATTGTCTCTCAAGTGAGAACTCACTGTAGGGGTCCTCAAACGTCAGTGGCACACTCCATCTATAAAAATGTTTCTGAGCAGGCATTGTGTGTTCAAAGGTGTGTGTGTGTGTGTGCATGCTTTGACAGGTATATGTGTTTTGTTATGCTAATATGTACTTTGTAAAACAGACATCAAAATGGAATCTTTGGAAGGCTAAGATTAAAAACGAAATAAGAATACAAATTCTGATTTCTTTCTTCCCACACCCAGTCCATCACTTAGTGAACCTCCTGGGTCGGAGCATCTACTTTGGTGACAGTTACTTTAGGGGTCACCAGAATCCAAAGTGAGTGAGCAGACCCTTGACGTCAGTGGGGGCCTCAGATACGTGGGCAGGTCCCAGCTGGCACGCACTGAAGAAGACAAAGGCAGATTGGGGCGCAGTCCCCAGGGCAGGGTGAGGCTCCAGGGTGGGTCTCGAAGGGTAAATTGGAGTCTTCGAGAGCTTTTATGAACATCAGGTCAGATTCTCTTCACCTCGCTCAGCCCCCAATTTCTGCCCATAAAGCAGGAGGGGTGATGTCCAGCTCCTAGGATTGTTGTGGGATCAGACACCCGGCCAGGGCCTGGGGCGGTGCAGTCGGTCTGACGTCGGTCTGACAAACAGTAGCTTGCTAGTTCTCCCTCTTCATCCCTTCCACGTGCAAAACTCAAAGCCATTCAGAGCAAAACCAGGGGACAGTCCCACATTCAGGTGCTTGGGACTGCAGACCCTGCCTACCTTCATCTTCCTCTTCAGCCTTCTCAGGGAGGGGGGACCTGGTGCCCTTTCACCGGTCTCCCCAGAATGTCTGGCGTTCCTCCCTTAGTGCATTCACTCAGCCTGTTCCTCCCCAGCCTCCTGCTCCTCTCCACCCTCCAAATCTGCCCACCTTCAAGTCTGCTCCCACCCTCCCCAAATTTCTCCACAGAAGGGGGCCGTCTGGTGAGAATGGGGCTCAGGGACTTGTCTGAATGCTTCACGTAAGGTTAAGAAGACCCCAGTGGTGCATCTCATAGAATGTCCGGGGGAGGGCGAGAGGGACAGCTTGCCACCCCTTGGTGCCTCCAGCGACCCCCGGCCGCGGGGCTCTGTCCACGGCACTCACTGCCCAGCACAGCACGTTCTCCGGCATCGATGGTCCCCCTTTGTGTGTGTGTGTG
Source organism: Lyroderma lyra (assembly GCA_004026885.1). NCBI lineage: Eukaryota > Metazoa > Chordata > Mammalia > Chiroptera > Megadermatidae > Lyroderma > Lyroderma lyra. The sequence goes on from PVJL010005326.1 coordinate 2,916, forward strand.
TGTGTGTGTACACAGCCTCCCCGGGCCCATCATCACCTCCTGGCAAGTGGGGTCCCGGGTGGCTCTCTCAGGCCCCGCGAGGGGTTGGCATCAAGAAATGTTTGTGCACGGACACGTGACGTGGGGAGGAAATGGTGACTCGCACCAGCTCTGCTGAGTTGAGCAGGGTTGTTTGGGAATTAGGATTATTAGCAGGGCAATCACCCTAATTCCTGTGGCCCAGTAATGAGTGGTTGTGTCCTGGGAATGGCATTCCTCGGATTCCCACAGGACAGAGGGAACAAGTTTGGGAGAGAGTTGGCAGCAGCGTGCACACAGGGAGATAATCCGAGCAGAGGGGTCAGGTGAGCCCGGAGGGGCGGTGGGGGGCAGGCCCAGGTGAAGGAAGAAAGCAGATGCCTGGACGGAGCGTTAGCAGCGGGGCGATGGGGCCCTTTGGTGGTGCTGGGGCATTTTTCCTGCTTTTGGGGGCTGTGGGACACGTGACAGGCATTCCTAGCTCCTCTGGGAGTTGATTCCCCCTAGGAAGACCGCAGCACAGGAAATGTGGAGGGGGGGTCTGCCCCAGCGGAGACTGGATGGGTGGGGTGGGGAGGAGCCATAGGCCCGCCCCCCGCTGAGGAAGGCTGTCAGTCACCATCTGGGCCAGCGTTAGAAAGTGCCAGGCCCTGCCTCCACCCCCATGACCACACACCCAAGGCAGAATTCGCTCATTGCACAAGTACTGCGGGGCACCCATTACCAACTGGGCACCCACACGAGCACTTATAGGAGGGTTCCTTTCTCTTAGAGCTTATGTTCAAGGTCATTAGAAATAACCCAGTTAGTGTTTTCAGCCTGTAGGAGATGCCATAAAGACAATAGGGCAAGGTGATCCAGTAGTTGGGGACAGAGGGGAAGGGGGCCTAAGATTGTGTGGTCAGGGAAGGCCTCTCTGAGGAGGTGACTTTTGAATTGTGACTTAAACCACGAGTAGGAGGCAGCCATTGAAGACTTTGCGGGCAGGGGGCAGTCCTTCCAGGCAGAAGGATTGGCCAGTGCAAAAGCCCTGTGGTGTGATGACATTGAAGAAGACTGGGAGAAGGCGAGGTCCCAGATGAGGTCTGAGAAGCAGGCAGGAGCCAGGTCACCGCAGGCCGGGAAAGAAGGTGGATCTCACACTAAGGACGGGGGGAGCCACTGGCGTATTTTCAGTAGCAGAGGGATGTGAGCTCACCAGTTAACAGACCTCTGAAGTGGAAGACATGCACAGGACGAGGGGCTGGGTTCGGAATATAGTTGAGAGGCAGAGCTGAAGGGGAGTGTCAAGGCACATGTCTTGAATTTGGGGGTGGTGATGGGGAAAGAACACTTCCCCCTGAGCTCAGGTGTGTGTAACCTCAGGATCTTTCTCAACAGAGTCCCCCACACGTGGGGAGTGGACAGGCCATTCCCCGCCTAGTTCGGTCCATAGTTTGCAGACGGGGAGACTGAAGAAAGAGCTTTAGAGGTCTCCTTGTGCAGCCCCCAGGCAGGGGCTGTGAAATTCCCAAGTTCCTGCAGCCTTGGGCTCCTGGTGCAGGCCTCTCACTACCCCTCCCAGCTGCCTCTCCACTGGAGACGGAGGAGGAGGGAGGGACCCCTGCCGGGGAATGACCTGACCCTGCATGATGACGTGGTGAGGTCACCCAGGAGAAGCATCTGAAACCAGCAGTCTGGGGAGGCCAGGGCCAGGGCGCTGTGGGAGACAGGGCCCTGCCCTGGGAGCAGGTGGAGGTGGGTGGAACATCAGGGAAGGGTCTGGAGGCAAGGAGCGAGGCCTCGCTGGACAAGGGAGCCTGCACAGGGCAGCAGGGACCTCTCAGAACAGAGCCCATGCGAACCACTCATGAGTAGCTGCTGAGAAGACGGAGACCCCAGTGACCTCCTGCGGGGACCTCCCAGAAACACCATCACGCGGGAAGCAGAGGGTGGGCAAGGCCAGTGGCTTACCTGGGCCACCTAGGTTTGCATACCTCCCACCTACCCCACTTCGAAGGAGCTGGTGGGGGGACAATAAAGCAAAGAAAAAAGAAGCTGGAGACGCAGCCTGCGGTTCTAGAAGGAATCCCGTTCAGGCGACCTGGATGTCACTCCGCGCCTGCTCCTCGGAACACTAATAGTGTCAGCATCTTGCACTTACTCAGGGCTCCTTCCTGGCTAAGTGTGTTGTGCATAATCATCTGTATCATCCTCATTTACAAGTGAGGCTCAGGGTATTTAAGGGAGCTTCCGAGGGTCACTCGGTTAAACAGTGCTGCGCAGAGTCAGCATTTGAAGGCAGCTTCGTAGCCATCATGGGCCACTCTCTCAGGCTCCCTCTGTGACCTTGAGCAAGGCTCCCTCGGTCTCCGTTTCTCTGCCTGTAAAATGATGGGGTTATAGTCAGTGAGCCCCCATGGGCCCTTGTGGCTCCTGACTAGGGCCCAGAATTGCTTCTCTAGTCGAAGGGCTCCGGACTCTGATGGCGGAGGTTGGGGACACGTCCTGGAACTGTGTTCTCCACCAGCCTGAGTGAAGTGGCTGAGGGCACAGGCTCTGCCAGGCCACTCCCTCCACTGAGGGGCCGTGTGAGGGTTCAGTGAGCCTGTGCAGGTAACGTGTCTTGTAGAGGCCCTGGCGCACAGTAGCTGTTCAATAAAAAGATAGCGGTTGCTGTTTTGTCAAAGAGCAGAGTCTGTCCCTTCGCAGTCCGTTCATGCACTCATTCGGCAAATACTTGCTGACTACCATCTGTGTGCCACATGCGGTTCTTGGCACTGCTGCCACAGCGGTGCCCCAAGTAGCATCAGCTCCCTGCCTTCATGCAACTCATATTCTAGTGGGAGGTTCAGACAAAAACAAGGATCAAATAAGACCATATCATGTACAATTATGTTAAATAGTGTGATAAGTGCCCTGAGAGAAGTGAGGCAGAGAAGTGGGGAAGCAGTGGCCTGAGTGGGGGGTGGGGACGTGCAATCCTAAGTTGGGAGGACTCGAAGGCTTCTCTGTGAAGGTGACTTGAGACCTGAGGGACGTGAGGGCATGAGCCATGAGATATCAGAGGGAAAAGCGTACCAGGCTGCGGGAACAGCCAGGGCAAAGGCCCTGAGGCTGGAGGATCGCCTCGGGAGGTAGACTGTGTAGGGTGGGTTTAAGATTTAAGGACTGTCCCTGTGCCCACAAAGTGCCCACAGTCAAGACTCAGGCTGCAGGCCTCTTTGGGAGGACTAAAATCTTTCTCCACATCACTGGCTTCATCTGTGACATTTTTCTCAAGATGTTGCAGTTCCAGGGCTGTCCTCGAGATCCCCAGCCTAGTGCTCTGGGGTCAAGGAAACAGGTACCAAATGTCAGATTGGAAAGATGCTGAGGGACCCCTCCTCCTGACCCAGTGCAGAGAAGCTAAAGCCCACGGAGGGACCTACGTGGGTCCCTGGGACTTCACTGATACCCACCATTCCAGGCCTGATTGCATCTTCTGCATAGGTGGGTGGGTGGTTGTGTGTGTGCGTGTGTGTGTGCGTGTGTGTGTCGGGGGCTAGGGCCACCCTTGGGCTTCCCAGTTTGGAATTAGGTCCTGGAAATGATCACTAAGGTAGATTCTGGAGAGAAGTCAGCCCAGTTTGGAACTGCCTTCATTCCTCTGCTGGCTTTTGTGTTACCTTTTCTTTCTCCTCAGAGCTGAGCTGCAAAGCTCCTTGGAAGGACCCATGGGTCAGTCTTGGAGGGGAGTGAGAAGGATGAGAACTTGGGCCCACCACACAGCTCATCAGGGATGGGGGTATGGGGAGCATTCTTCTGAGGGAGACAGTGCGTGGGGAACAGCAGGAGAGAGGCTGGGAGCAGGCCCTGGCCCTAAGGCTGGTTGGCCAGGGAACTGACCAGAATCTTCCATAGAGATGGTGGTGCTTATGAGTTTTGGAATGGGGAGGGGAAGCTGCTGGTTGATGTGAGCCCGTAGGCAAGCCCTGTTAGGAACCCAGATTCCCTCTCTGTAACCAAGGGAAAGTTGAGAGGAGGATCTAATCTGTTGTGGTTTGAGAGGATTAAATGAGATACCGGCCTCTCCCTGGGTCAGGTGTGTGGTGGGTGCTGGGTAGCACCAGACCCCTCCTGGAGAGGGAGGGCGCATAATGGGGAAGCCGGTCCCAGGTTGGAAGGTTGCGGGTAGTGATAGAGGATGCAGGGGTTCATTGCACCCCTGTTCAGCAGTGTCTCTCAGCCTGGGGTCTCAGCCTGGAGAATGTGTGGCCATGGAGAAGGCTGGCATCCCTGGACTGGAGGCCCAGGAGTCAGCACTGGTGAGATTGGAATGAAAACAGATGACGAGGACAGGGGCATTGGGAGCGAGGGTGGTGGCCGGCCTTTAGGACAGGGTCACACTGGGGGACCTCCAGGGGATGAAGGGAGTCTAAAAACGGGGAAAACAAGCTGATGTGAGGAAACAAGATGGGGCCTTTGGGCGGTGACTAAGGACGGTGGCCGCTGCCCAGCCGGTGTGAGTTTGGGCAGCGTGTGATTGAGTTCTTCAGGCTTGAGGGGCGGTGCTGGTTCTCCTGGTGCTTCAAGAGGAGTAGGTAACATGGATCCCATGTTAAGACATTGGGAAGCAGTAAACGAAACAAAAGAAACAACGTAAAACCCCAGTGCAGGCCAAGCAGAGCCCACCACCCTGGCTGGTGACCCCTTGCTCCAGTGGCAGTGGCCCAGCGGGCAGATCCCCAGTTGACTGCTGCAGACCTGCTAGGAGAAGGCTTGTCCTCACCTGCTCTTGGAAGCGAGCTCATGATAGACTCAGTGTCCCAGGGACTTTTGGCGAGAACAGAGCCATCTTGCTGTGCTGGGTAGTTCTAGGCAAACCCCTTGCCTCTCTGGGCCACAGTTTTCTGTGCGGTGACAGACACCCTGGTCTGTGGGACTCCTACCAGTCTGGACGTATGTGACTAAGTCCCTCAGGCTCGAGGGAAGATGCGCTTATTATGGACGTGACTCTTCCGGGGAGCCATGCTTCCGTGATTGGAGGCGGCACACTTGGCATTTTGTGTGCCCAGTCACAATTGTGTGTGTGAATGCACGTGTGCCATAATTTGGAGCTTCGCACGGTCCAATGTAAATATCATCGTTTTCATAATTCTTCCCTGGAAGCCGGTAGGAAGCCTTAATTAATTCTCCCAGGGACCCAGGGAGGAAGGGGTCCTTCTCCATTTGCAGATACGGAAGCCCAAGCCCAGAACTGGGGACCCTGACTCAAGCCAAGGCAGTGTGTGGGGTCCCTCATTAAACGAGGGAGAACAGGAGTAGGGTTTGACAGTCTGAGCTGCTGGAAGAGGGCCGAGGGAGAAGGAAGAGGTCTCTCTGCCTTTGATTTTCCCACGCGGGTAGAGGAAAGCTGAGCCCTGGCTGTCTCTCTGGGCCTTTAGAGTCCGCGTGTTTGCTGTCCTGTCAGAGCTTTCCCCACTGAATCAACCAGCACTCGGAGCCCGAAGTCAAGTGAGCCCCAAGTCTCTAAACCTTCTCCTTTTGCAATAACGCACAGAGGGGCCACTGCTATGCTGTGACATAACCCGGCTGGGGCTGGTGGGGGCAAGAGGAGGCTTTGAGTCTAGAACACCCCAGCTTTTTGTGCGCGCTCCTCCTCCTCCCCCCACCCCGGTTTTTTCACCCTGTTCCCCCAGACTGGGTCAGCTGTCAGTGTCTGTGTGGCTCCCGGCCCCACCTGGAAAACCACGTTTCCACAGGGCGTTGCTGACACGTGTGGGCGACCGCGTTTCCCGACTGCGGCCCCTCGGCGTCCCCGGCAGCGGCAGGCGCTGGCCCTTTAAATCCTCCGGGGCGGCGGCGGCTGGCCGAGGATGACATCAGCGGGCGGGCCGGGGCTCAATGGGAGCCGGCGGGAGCGCGCCTGGCGGGAGCGCGCGAGCCGGCGGCGGGGGCGGGCGGGCAGGAGGGCCGGGAGGAGGGAGGCGGCGGCGAGAGCCCAGAGCCAGAGCCCGGCCGGGGCAGAGCGGAGCGGAGCGCGGCGGCAGCGGCGGCGGCGGCTGGGCAGGGAGAGGCTGGCGCGCCGGGCGGCTCCGCGAATCCTCCGGCATCCGCCCCGGCGGACCGCCCCCGCCTGCGGCAGCCCCCCAACCAGCGGCCCGGCACTGGTGCCTTCCCGGCGGGGTAAATATTGAGGGACCGAGGGCTCGCGGAGGGGCGCAAACCCGGGGGGAAACGGGGATCCCTCCGCCTCTTTGTTTTTGCGCGAGAGGGAAGGGAGGGGAGAGAAGGGGAGGGCGGACACCCGTGCCTTCGCACTCGGGAACGGGGGGCGGGGGGGGCGCAGCCCGCCCGGCCCGGCGAGGACAAAGGCACGGATGGGGCCGAGGAGGAGGAGGAGGAGGAGGGTGACTATTATTTTGCAGGCTTGCCGTGGGGAGGCCCCCCCAGTCCAGCGTGCCTCCCCTCCCCCAGCTGGACCCTTCAAGGCACCAGCTAGCTGCGGGGGCCACCCCAGGCTGTGAATTGGGAATGTCGAGGGAGGGGGTCCGGGACTCGGTTGCTGGGGGCATCCAACACTGTTGATTAAAGCTTCTCGGCCAAACCCTGGGCTCCGTCGGTCTGTTTCACCGGACAATCAGCAGCGCCTCCCCCTCTTCTCTCCTGGCTCTGGGCTTCTCCTGGGGGTCAGCAAGGCTGCTCCCGAATGGTGGATGGGGGCGCTTGGGGACCCAGAGGTGAGAGGGTGTGTGGTCACCCAGCCGCCAGCTCTGTTTTCCTTTGTGAAGAGAAAGAAAGGGGTGGGGGTTATTTATCATGGGATTCTCTCATTTCTGCGTGTAAGAAAATCCATGTTTTGCAAGTCTCTGTGGAACATAAAACTCTGTGCCTGGGTATCTCTAGAGAGAGGATTCCCAAGCTTCTCTACACACCCAGACTCAGAACGGGGTGAGCCCCCTCCCCAACTTTTCCTTAGTTTTCTTGCATGTTATGTTTGGCACAACCTCCCTAAGGGAGAAGGACCTGGGGAGAGGGGAAAGGGATCCAGAATGTCTAAGTTGCACCCGCAAAATGCCTGTATTTGGGGCTGCTTTGCCTTCGTGACTAGGATGTGCCTCCAGTTTTTATTTTAATGGTCCAGTGACAAGGGCCCTGGGGGTGGGGGGCAGGGAGTAGGCACACTGCCCGAGTGCTGTTTTGCTTGGTAGTTTGTCTAGTTGTTGTAACGCGCTGAAACTCTCGAGTCTTCGTGTCCGCCTTTTTTTTTTTTTTTTTTTAAATACTTTGTTTTCCCCCCACCCCCTGTGAGAAACAGCAAAGAACTGCGGAGCCTCTCCCATTCCGGACTCAATCCTTTCTCCTCTCTTCTGGGAGGCTTTTGGGGGACGGTGCTGGGACAGTCCAGGCTAGGGTCTGCGAAGTAGCCTGGACAACAGTGGTTTTCTGCAGGGCTGATGGTTGGAACCCTCTCTTCTCCCCTTCCCTACCGGCAGCCCTGTGAGTGGGGAGGGGCTGGGGGTCATGTGCAGTGTATTTATGTAAGACACCCAGACGGAGGGCATGGGTATTTATATAACCCGGCGTGGGTATTTATGTAATATAGGATGCGGGTGTATTTATGTTCCTTTCGGAACCTGCGGCTTTCCCGGCTGCCATGTGTGGTCTCTGAATTGGCGTTGGCGGAGCACAGACTGGGGGGGTGTTTGTGAGTGTACACACGGCAACCCCCACCCCCCCAGCGGGGCTCACGGTGTGTGCCTGTTTTCTTTCTTTTTTTGGAATGTACACAGGACAGTGTGGATGCAAGGTGTGTGGCGTGTGAGTTTCCTGCAGATGTGGAGTGTGCTCAGCTGGCAACCCTGGCACCTCAGCTGGGACCGGCCAGGCGTGTGGGCAGAGGCCCTTGGTGGAGAGCCCAGAGTTTGGCCAGCCCTGGGGTGGAGGCTCCTTCCTTGTGGCCATTGGGGGAGAGCTAGTGGTGGCTCCCTGAGGGCCTGGTGCTGGGGCTTCGTGTCTCGCCGCCTCTGCTGGGTGGAGAGCTCCAGCGTGACCCGTCTGTGGGCTCTGTCTCTCCCATCTCCCCTGCCAGGTGGGTCTGGCTTGGGGGGCTTAGCACTTGGCCTGGAGAAGGGGCAGAATCTCTGTGCCTGCACAGCTGCTTTTCCATCTTCCTCTTTGCCTTCTGGCCCAGGCATGAGATAAGTCCTGTTTGTGAGGGTTCGAGGCTGCCAGGTGGGGTGGCAGAAACCCCGTTTGGGTCCTAGGTGAGGAGACTGCCACTCACTTGCTGCTGGCGTGGGTGGGGCAGCAGGTATGGCCTTTCTGGGTCTGAGTTCCCTGTTTGCAGACAGAGCCCCTCTGCATAGTCTTCTACGGGTACGCTGGCTCTCTTGTAGACACTCCGAGATCTCAGTGGTCCCCATCCCTCTCCCCATTTCATAGTCCTCCATTTCCTGTCCCTCTATAGCAAAAACCGCTTCCGGCTGTCAGGCTTCCTCCTCTACTGGCCAGGACCCCAGAGTGCCAGACGTTGATGTCCCCCAGGCTGGGGCACAGGAAGTAAGGAAGCTGTTCAGATCAGCACCTCGCTCCCAGCCTTCTCCCCCTGAAGCTGGAGGCTAAAAACCTGGCTGTGGTCCCCTCAGTTGTTCAGTTGCCCTCTTAGGACACTCTCCCCAGGGTCTCAGTCATAAAGGACTCCAGTTCCAAACAGTCCATCCAAAGACATACGTGCAGAGCAGCGTGTATGGGTTCCTGTTGGTGTGAGGCCAAGAGACGGGAGCCGCCTGGGAGGTGGAAGGAGGCGTCTCTCCTGCAGGGCACACTGCACACTGGCTGGTCTGGCCGCTGGGAAGACCCGGCCAGGCCTCCAGTTCTTGGCACTAGAAACTTGGGGTAGGGATGGAGCCAGGGCAACCCTGTAATTTCGGAGTCCTAAAGGGATTAGAGAGCTCCTTGGGGACCTTCTGCTCAACTTGTCCTCCCATCCCTGGAGGTTGGAGCTTGCTGGTGGTTGCCATGGTAGCATGCTTCCCCCTCTACATCTCCCCCTTTATGCTTGGTTTTCCTTTCAGGGTCTTGGGCCATTGTGAGTGGCCTGCCTCTGAGAGGCTTCTGTAGGAGGGCCCCCAAATAAGGGGCCCCCAAACTTTCCTCCCAGACCTTGTCTCCCATTCCACCTTTTGCTTGGCTCTGCTGACACCTTTTCTAAGCCTGCCTCAGCCATCGCCCACATGTGGAGGCTCTTGGGTCCACCTGACACCTGGTTGTCCTCAGGCAAAGGGAGGCCAGGTCCTTCCCTGGACAGTGGGAGGGAGAACGCTGGTCTCCCAGTTCCTCGTGGCTTTGCCTGGCCTTTGATGGGGGAGGGCTGGAGTCCTGCGGGCTGGGCCCCCCCAGCCCCCCCACCTCCCTGTTTATCTAACTCCAGGGTTTTTGCTTCCTTGGCAGTGAGAGTGAATCATGGAGCTCCGTGTCGGGAACAAGTACCGCCTGGGCCGGAAGATCGGGAGTGGATCTTTTGGAGATATCTACCTGGGTGAGTGTCCAGCTCGGGGACTCTTCTGGAGCCCCTGGAACAAGGAGGAGAGATGCCAGGATTGGCCCTGAAATCCGGGGCTATGTTGGCATGTTTTGGTCATCTTGTCCTCAGGGCCATCCCAGGTGGGTGAGGCAGGCTGAGGGGCTCCTCACACAGATGGGGCGGGGTTCCCGATGACTGCGAGCTAGGTACAGGAGGGTATTTGTAGGCCTGGTTCCAGCTGTGCATGCTCTGGGCCTCCAGCTGGGTGTGGGAAAGCCCAGGCTGGGTGAGCACCCTGACTCTCGGCTCCTGGGACAAGAAACTGGTGGACAGAGGGGTCTGGGCTACTGCTGGCTCCTGCTGGGCCCCCTTCCTGTGGTCCGGTCTCCTGGAATTCAGCCCAGCAGGCTTCGGAATGACGCAGGCTCCCCAGTAATCTCGGGGGAGGCAGGGGTCTTAGCTTTTAGGATCACTCTCCGTCCGGATGTGCTTCCTGTTGAAAGTCTGAGTTTGCTCTCATTTTGTTTTAAACAAATCACTGACATCTCACCCCTGTCTTTGCCCCTGGAGTAAAGAGGCTTGTGTCTTTGAATGCTACTTTTTCAGCCGCCCAGAGGACACGATCAGGAGTCAGGCCCTTCCTTTGCAGTTGTTGGTCCGCAGGGGAGATACTCTGTTGGTAATCGGAGTCATTACTGCAGTTGTCAGAGCAAGGTGGCCAGCCCCTGGGTTTGTCCTCACTGCTTGGAAAATAAATAAGTTCTGTCCTGGGCACAGGAGAAGAGGGACAGGTCCGTGTGCCATGCTCACTGATTCAGAACTCGGGATTCTCTGCCCTCTTTGGTATGAACTCTGCTAATTAGTGAGCCACTGTGTCCCCCATCAGAGAGGACAGGGAGGGAGTGCACACGTCCTCTGAGCACATACTTGGTGCTGGGCAGGACCCTGTTTGAACGTGGTCTCCCATCACAGCAGCTTCTAGAGGTGGCACCGTACTCTCTCCCCTCCACACATTGGGAAACAGGAACGTCCTGGTGAAGCGGGCCCCGCAGGTTCCTCACGAAAACTAGGAAAGGCAGACTTTGCACCCACAGCCCTCCGTGTGAGCAGGAGAGGGTAGGGAAGGCAGTGTGGGAGGGAGACGTCCGGCTGACCCGGGTTCCAGGCCCGGCTGGGTGCCGTCGCTCTGTGCTTCAGTGTTCCATCTAGAAAGTTTGTGTGATGAAGCTGCCTGGCTGACCAAGGCTTGTCATGGGGTGCAAGGGACGCAGTGCGTGGGAAAGCGTCGTGAACGGTGCAGTGCCAGCCGGATGTGCAGTTCGTGGCTGAGCGCCTCATAGCTCACCCTCCTCTGTGAACGTGGCTGGAGCTCAGAGCAGTGCAGGCTAGAGCTGTTCTCGGGGCTTCCTCTGACACTGAGCCCTCCGGGGTAGGCAGCGCTAGGTGGTGTCCAGCCTGTGGCTCTCCCAAAGGGGTGTTCTGTGAAGGCCTCTCAGATGGATGAACGAGGAAACATGGCTGTCGAAGGAGGGAGGATTTGGGGCAGGTCCCGGTCCCCAGTCTACTTACTTGCTCTGTTACCTGGGATAAGTCCCTTTTTCTCTCTGGGCCTCGGCACGCTCATCTGTGAAATGGGGTACCCCCCCTTACTATTTGTGAAATTGGGATGGGTATAAAGAACCCTTTTATCATGGAAGCTCTTGTGCTCAGGACCAAAGCCTGGAGCCCTGACCTGAGGGCAGAGGGCACAGAGAGGCAGCTTTTGGCACAGACTCACACCTGCTGCTGGACAGCACCCAGTCCAGGGCCTTCTTTTTACAGAAGGGAAACTGAGGCTGGGGGGAGGAGGTGCGCCACAGCCCAAGGTCACTCAGAAAGCCAGTGCCCCTGGTCTGTGGGGCAACACCTCTCTGGGGGCAGGACTTCCTGTTTATCCAGTAGTCATCTAGTTCAAGGTTAGGGCCAGATGTACTCCTATTATACAGGCTCTGGAGTAAAGTCTACCAGGGTTCGAGTGCTGGTGTTTCTTTGACTAGCTGGATGTCCTTGAGGCAAGTGATGACCTCTGCTACCCTTGGCTTTCTCATCTGTAAAATGGGGCATGAGGCCTCCACGGGGATGAGAAGTAATGAGATCACGGTGTGCAAACGCCTGCACGTGTTCGGCCCAGCAGTAGTGTTTTTACATTGTGTCCCCCCGACCCTCTGTCCCAGCTGGGATCTGCTCCTGTCAGAGGGTCTGGGTCCTCTCGTGTGGAAGGGAGTCAGTACTCCCCTGGCTGTCCAGCCTTTGCTGGGTGCGCGGGCCCGGGGGGCTCTGGCCTGACGCAGTGTCCCTCCGCTCCCTGGGGCCCCTGTCTTGCTAGTGTGGCGACAGTGGTGACCGCAGGGCTGGCCTCCCTGGCTCCCTTTGTTCAGAGCTCTGGCCACACTCTTGTCCCTGGGGCCGGTGCCAGGGCCTGACTCCAGATGGCCTCTGCAGGTGGGGCTGGGTGCGGCCTCCAGGCCCTGCTTTCCAGGACCCGCTGAAGGCACATCGTGGATGTCTCTGTGGAGTCCACCGCTCCTCTTTGGGCCCTTCGTGCCCCTCCCGGTGGCCTCATAAGGGGGACCCCAGGAGAGTGAGGCCAGCTTTGGCAGGGCCTCACATTGGCTGCATGGGGCCCAGAGCTGGCCAGTCCCATGCCCACTCAGCCAACGACTGGCCATGTCCTTGGGAGCTCTCAGACCCCTTAGTCTCTGGTCCGTGGCTCTGAATGCGGAGGGAACGGTGCTCCCCATCAGGTAGTTGTGGGGGTACTTCATGCCCTTTCTCCAGTCCAGACAGGTCCCTGGTTGTGTCCATGTGTCTGTGTCGGTGTCTGAGCGAGCCCCAAAGCGAAGCTGGTCACTCCATCCCCAGCTAGAGCTACCCTCTAGGGCTGGCCAGGTCCAAGCTCTCCTCTGTCCAGGTGTGTTTTGCAGACTGGCCCGTGCCCAGGCGCCCGTGACTAACTGACGGGCCGCCTCTGCCACCCCGGCCCTGGTACTTTCCACTGAGTCACGGTTCGCCGTGGTTTCTCCCACGGAAGGGGAGCCGAGCTCCTCCAGGCAAGGCTGCCCCCGTTGGGCCGGGGCTCCATGTCTGTCTGTCGCTTGAATGAAGGGGATGCTAGGGAATTGGAGTGGAGGCAAAAGGCAGCGGCCAGTTACTTAACCTCTGAGCCTCAGCTCAGCAGTGTGAGAGTTACGGGAGATCATAGAAAAGACCGGCAGCTTCCCCATAGACTTCAGAGACACCGAAGGGGTCTGGTGGTGATGGGACCCCATTCGGGGTGGCAGCTGTGACAGGTGTCTAGGTGGGAGTCAGAAGACTTTGCCTAACATTTTGGGTCCTCATCTCAGGGCAGTTGTGTGGCATCTAGTCATTGACCTTTGGTGTCTTGGTTTCCACGTGTGTCGAATAGAGATACGAACAGTAGTCCTTGCAGGATGACCTAAGAGTTCGGGGATGTAAAGGGCTCCTTCCACCCTCCAGCTCCCCATCTCAGGGAAGGGTGCTCTCCCCAGCACCTCTCCTCCCTGTACACCTTGGCTAAGTCCAACGTGCTGCAGGCCCTGCCCGCCTGGGTGGGGGCCCCACCAGCTCTCACCTGGGTGGTGGCAGCAGCCTTGGGTCAGCCTCTCCTCGTCCTCTCCGGTCCTTGCACTGGTGGGTCTCGGTGAAGGGAGGCGGGGGTGTTGTCCCACAGGGAACATTGGACAAGGTCTGGAGACATTTCTGATTGTTTCAACTCAGGGAAGCGGGGTGCTACTGGCAGCTCGTGGGTAACGATCAGACATGCTGCTGAGTACCCTGCAGTGCTCAGGACAGCCCCCGACCAAGATTGTCAGTAGCCTGGAGGCTGAGGCACCCTGTAATCAGGTGTCAGTACCTGGAGCCTTAGGCTGAAGGCCGGGGTCCTTGCTCCGCATTTGAGACTCTTCCCGTGTCTCTCCTCTCCCATCTCCCCTGAGTTTTCAGCTGCCACTCAGGATTCACAGCAGCCCCTCCCGCCGGCCTTTCATGGCCTTTGACGTACTGTGCCCGCTGTCTGGCACGGTCCTCTGGCGCTGGGAACCCTTGTAGCCATCCCTCCAAGGAGGTTCTCCTTTCCCTGCCGTGTGCTTATTCCCCCTTCCCTGCCCCCCACTGGCCTGCACGCAGTTAGGACGCCTCAGGCTCGTCTAACGTTCTTTGAGCACTTACTGTGCGCCAGACTCGTTGCGAAGCCTGTGACACCTCGAAACAGCCTACTGAGCTAGGTACTGTCGTCCCCTGATGGGCAGGCTAGGGCTCAGAGGGTACAGTGACTGGCTAAGGTCCCCCTGTTAGGAGATGGCAGAATCAGGACGTGGGCTCTGGAGTGTACACACTGAAGCCCTGGTGGGGCAGATGGGGTGCGTCCGGAGGAGCACCGTGAGCCCCGCTCCCTTCCCTGCCACGTCCTCACTGCGTCCCAGGAACGGGAGCCGCTCTCCGCAGTCATGAGTCAGAAACACTTTTCCGTTGCTCACTGGATTTAGCAATCTATTTTTTTTTTAAATTTAAATTTCATTTTATGTGGCTCAAAAATGAAAACACACAAAACCAAAAACCAAAACACAAAAACATGTTAAGTGAATGAAGCCAGTCCCAAAAGATCACATATTATATGATTTCCTTTTCTATGAAATGTCCAGAATAGGGGGTGCGGGTGTTTGGGGTGACGAAACTGTTCTCAGATGGACTGTGGTGATGGTTATAACCGTGTGAGTGTACTAAAAACCACTGACTTGTACCCTGTAAAGGAGTTACTGTGTAGTACGTGAGTTCTGTCTCAATGGAGGTAGAGGAAAACGCGAGAGCACATAACATAGTGTCTAGTGGGATGCCCCCACCCCACCCCACCCCCGCTTCACGTGATGGGTCCGTACTGGTTCTTATGTTTCTTTTTGGTGTTTCTTTTTTTAGAGACAGCCAAACACAGATACATATTATTTCCCCACTTTTTATTTTTAACTGAAAAAAGAGCGTAGAATACATAGTGTTCTCTACTTTGCTTTTTCACTTCCTGTATCTTTGAGATCTTTCCACTTCTGCACAGAGAGCTTCCTCATTCTTTCTCCATTGTATTCTGTTTTATGGCTGGGCCATTCTTTATTTAGCCAGTGCCCACAATGATGGACCTTTGGGTCCTGTCCAAGCTTATGCTCTTGCAAACAACCTACTGCGGAGAGCCTGGTCCAGGCCCTGTTTTGCACTGTGCATGGGTGTCAGGTAGACTCCAAAGTGGGCGCTGGGTGGAGGCAGATCACCCCCAGCAGGGATTTAGCAGTTCACACTTGGATCACCAGGGGAACAGTGGACAGACAGACACATGCGTTGTCTTATGGTGGGGCTTTTGCCAGTCAAAGGTAAAAAAAACGGATCATTTTCAGGATAATTTTACTTTGCATTTTTCTTACAAGGAGCTTGAACATCTTTTCATATGAGTAAGCCATTTTTTATATGAATGATTTCTTTGTAGAGTTTCTGAATCCTTTACCCTGTTTGCTGTTGAGGTTTTGGTCTTTCCTACTGATTTTGTAGGAGCTCATTACGTATGAGCAATATGATATTATTAATAGCTCTTCGCCAGCTGAGAAGAGTTGCAAGTATGTGTTCGTTAGGACTTTGTTTGTAGTGTTCTTGCCATGGAGAAGGGATTCCGTTTTTGGAGGTGAGGAAGCCATTTTTTTTTAATGGCCTCTGGATTTTAAGTCAGGGATAAAAAACCTTGCCTACTCCAAAGATAAAAGGCAATTCTCCCTTCTAACACTTCATTGTTTTATTGTTAAAAGACATTTCATTGTTTTATTTTTTTATTGAATGTTGAATAGATACAACAGAATACACATATAAAATATGTGCATGGCATCAGGCACCCTTCCTGCTCCCTACTTGGAGGGGGACATGCCTATCACCTTGAAGGCTCCTGCTACCCCAACCCGTCCTGTCTGTCCGCCACTCCCCCCCCCAACAGGTCACCACTGTCTGACATTTTAAGTTACTCCCTTTTGTTAAAGAACTTTATCACATGTTTCTATCCCTAAACTATATGTATTTTGGAGTTGCATGTTTTGAAATTGAGATAAACAGAAATGAGGTTTATTCTTGTCCTTTCCTGTTTTTTAAAAAATTGAAGTGAAATTCATACAACATAAAATGAGCCATTTCTAAAGTATGTCATTCAGGGCCATTTAGTAGATTCTCAGTATTCGGCAACCGCCATCCCTGCCCGGTTCTAAAACATTTTTATCAGCCAAAGGAAAGCCCTGTGCGTGTTAAGCAGGTACAGTCCCTGTTCCCCTCTCTTCTGAGCCCTTGGCAGCAGCCACCAATCTGCCTGCCTTCTCTATGGATCTACCTGTTCTGGGTATTTCATACCCTGGAACCGTGCAGTATTTTGTCCTTTTGTGTCCAGTGTAGTCACTTAACATGCTAGATGTTGCAGCTTATGTCCCTACTTCGTTTCTTTTATGGCTACGTGATATTCCCCTGCTCGGGTAGCCACTGTGTGTCCACACATCCACTGTTGGACATTTGGGTTGTCTCCACCTGTGGCTCTTGCTGTCTTGTACTCAGTGTTAGGATTCTGGGAGCCACCCCATTGCTGCCTGTGGCCGTCATTCACTCCTTGTCACTGCCCTATGGAATCGCTCTGTGTGACTGCATCACCATTTAGCCCTTCTCCTGCTGTGGGGCATTTGGGTCATCGTTGCTGTGTTGTTCTTGTCATGTCCTCCCGAAGAGAGTGGGCTGGCTTGGTCAAGGGTTCATGTGTTCAGCTTACTTGATAAATGTCAACCTGGTTTCCAAAGTGGTTGTGCCGACTTACACCCATCTTTTCTTTTTTTACTTTCCACCTTTTACTTTTTATACAAACTGGCTCCACTTGGGATTTCTCCTGGTGTGTGGTTAGAGCTGTGGTGACTTTTCTCAGATGGTCGGCCAGTTGTTCCCAGGACATTTATTGCATAATGTCTTTTCTCCTGATTCGAGGTGCCAGATTTATCCTCCCCCAAGTTCTTCAGTGGTTGTGTCCTCCTCTGGACTTCCCACTCTGTCTGTGTGCTGAGACCACACCGTTGTAGTTATTGCAGCTACAGTCATGCCTGGCCCAAGAAGGAGGTGCCCTCTCAGCCTAGCCCCCAGCCCCCCAACTCGGGCTACCCATTATTATAGCTAGGGAAACTGAGGCAAGATGCAGTTTGGATTTGAGTCTTCCTCGTGACTTCCTAAGGCAGAGCCTTGCCCTGCCCCATTCTCTCATCTGTGACCCCACACCCCACTGACCTCACGTTTCTCCAGCTCAGGGGCCCCCACTCTCCAGGATCAGGTTCCCTTATGTGGTCTGTGAGCCTTTTATGCCCCACCCATGGCCCCTCGTGTCTGACCTTGCTGCACGGGCCTGTGCTCCTCTGAGCTGTCCCTAGTTCCCCACCTCCTTTCCCTCGCCTGCGCTGCGGGTGTGCTCTCCCCTCCTACCCCAGCTGGGTCGGGTACTCCCCTGTGCCCCACAACCCTCCTCTGCTTCCCGCAGATACAGTGTTAAGCCTGCTGCCACCTTTCTAGCCTCCTCCAAGGGGCACTGAACTGCTCAGATGCAGACGCGAGTTGGAGCTGGTTTGGGGCTGCCCGCCCAACTGAGGGTGACCCTGTCTCGTGTTTGCCCCTCCCCTGGCAGGTGCCAACATTGCTTCAGGTGAAGAAGTTGCCATCAAGCTCGAGTGTGTGAAAACGAAGCACCCCCAGCTGCACATCGAGAGCAAGTTCTACAAAATGATGCAGGGGGGAGGTGAGGGCCAGGAGGGGGCCTAGCAGGGGAGGGGAGCCTGAGGAGTTAGCTCTGTGTGTGTCTGCTGGGGGTTGGGGGCAGGAATGGTCTGGGGCCCGGAGGGACCTCCCTGGGCAGCCCCTGACAGCCCCACTTCCTGGCCCACAGTGGGAATCCCATCCATCAAGTGGTGCGGAGCCGAGGGCGATTACAACGTGATGGTCATGGAGCTGCTGGGGCCCAGCCTCGAGGACCTCTTCAACTTCTGCTCCCGCAAGTTCAGCCTCAAGACGGTGCTGCTCCTGGCCGACCAGATGGTGAGTCCTCCACTATGCCACCCCCTGGCAGGGGACAGGAGGCCCTGCCAGGCTTGCCACCTCCCCGTCATGCTGGGGGGCACAGGGTGCCAGCCCTGCCTCCTGCCTCTGGAGGATGCTGGAACAGGAGACAGGGACAAGGACATAGGACAGGCCTGGGTCCTGGACCACGGAGCCTTACTCATCACCTGTAACATTGGGTGAGGGGCATAAATGCAGATTTCTGGGACCAGCTCCAGACCTGCTGAGGTGGGGCCTGGGACTCTGCCCTGAGGTGATTTTAAAGCCTGTGATCTCCCAGACCCGGGTCCTGTACCAGTGTGGTGACTCAAGGTGAGCTAAGTCTGTCTGACTCCGGTTCCCCAGGTCCTCTGAGGGTGCAGAGCCAGACAAGCGGGCTTCCCCAGGGGCACAGATGCCTTTCTGGGCTTTGTTTCTACATCTCACCATTGGCTTTCCTACCTTGCTCTCTTTTCCTGACTCACAGTACACTTGGTGAACTCCTTCAGAGTTCCTCTCTAACGTCGCTTCCTCCAAGAAGTATTCCCTGACCTGCCCTTTGAAATCATCTTTCATAGTTGCAGACAGATGTTTGTCCCTCATCAAGGACAGGGACCAGTATGTGCTTTTCCTCTCCAGCCGAGCCCTCAGCCTCCAGTCCAGCCTCTGCTCCACCCGGAGCGCCTGGTGAAGGCCCCTCAGTGTGACACTTGCTGAGTGACTTGCTATCCTGTGCCCTCCCCCCAGATCAGCCGCATCGAGTACATCCACTCTAAGAACTTCATACACCGAGACGTCAAGCCCGACAACTTCCTCATGGGGCTGGGGAAGAAGGGCAACCTGGTGTACATCATCGACTTCGGCCTAGCCAAGAAGTACCGGGATGCCCGCACCCACCAGCACATCCCCTACCGGGAAAACAAGAACTTGACTGGCACCGCCCGCTATGCCTCCATCAACACCCACCTGGGCATCGGTGAGTGAGCATGGCCCCGGGGCAAAGTGCACCGTGGGCTGCTGGCCAGGGCTCTGGCTTTCTGTACCCTGGATGTTCACCTGACGTGCCACAAAGTCAGGGCTTCCCCTGCAAAGAGAAAAGAACAACGGGGTGCCAAGCACCCTGCCATGCGTGCTTACTTCATCCCCACAGCAGCCTCATAGAGTGGACAAGGAAGTTTCCCCACTTTTCTAAGATGGGAAATGCAGGCTCCCAGGTGTAACACAGGTTGCTTTAAGGTTGTGTGGCTTATCAAGTGCCCAAGCCAGACTTGCCCCCAGCCCTGTCTGATGCCACATCTTGTGCCCTGTCCACAAGGTGGGCCAAGCAAGGAGGCGCCAGGATGGCTACTACACCGTTGTCGAATGAATGAATAAGCTGGCAAAACTAGACCCAGATTGGGTTGAGGAAGCTCAGCCTCAGGCCCCTTCTCTGCAGAAGGGCCTGTTGGTAACGGGGTTGCTACAAGCCGGCATGCAGTTGCGGGGCGTGCTGCGTACACAGGCGGGGTACTCCCCCTCAGTCAGGAAGCATGTCCCAGAGGGTGGCACCCTTACCCCCATCAGCCAGGAGCCCAAGTGGACCCTGCCCCTCACCTTGTCCTTGGCCCTCTGTGCAGAGCAAAGCCGCCGAGATGACCTGGAGAGTCTGGGCTACGTGCTCATGTACTTCAACCTGGGCTCCCTGCCCTGGCAGGGCCTCAAAGCGGCCACCAAGCGCCAGAAGTACGAGCGGATCAGTGAGAAGAAGATGTCGACGCCCATTGAGGTCCTCTGCAAAGGCTACCCCTGTGAGTAGTCCAGACGGGAAGTGGTTAGCCTGGGGACCCCCACGGCCCTTTCGTAGGGGAGGATGAGGCCACTGAGAGCCGCTCTGGGCTACCACTGCCCCTGACACCAGAGCGCTAAGCATGGGCTCTGGCGCAGTGGGGGGCCCGGCTGATAACCGTCAGGTGCCCCAGCTCACACTCCTGCCTCGCCTCTCTGGGGCCGAGTGCCAGCCAAAAACTAGGCCTGCCTTCTCCTGAGTCTCCTTCGCTCTCACAGAACTCTTCGGGCTACCAGAGGTTACCAGGCAGTTTTCTGTGACACCAGCTGAGCGTCCCTACTGTTTAGCTCAGCTCTGACACCATCTGCCTGGAGGCCACAGGTTGAGGGCCCAGGCCCACAAGGCCGTTCCCCCCACACTTCAGATGACAGTCACACGTCCATGTTGCCACCTGTGCTGAGCGTTTGCCTACAAATCTGAGGTTCCCATGACCCCTTCCTTGAGTTGGATTAATTTGCTACAGCAGCTCACAGAACTCGGGGCAACGCATTCAGCGGTGTGTGGAAGGATGTGATCAAGGATACAGATGGACAGCCAGATGAAGAAGAGACACACAGGGCGAGATCTGGGAGGGTCCCCGTGGAGTTGGGGTAGCCTCCCTGCGTGGGTATGTTCACCCGCCTGGAAGGTCTCCAAACCTAGTATTATTGGAATTTTTATGGAGGCTTCACCAAGTAGGCAGGATCAATTTTTTACTCCATTTCTAGGTCCTCTTTCTTCTCTGGAGAAGTTGGGGGGCAGGGCTGAAAGTTCCTAGCTTCTAATCATGGCTTGGTCTTTCTGGTGACCGGTCCCCGTCCAGGAACCCACCCAATCATCTCGTTAGAACAAAAGATGCTCCTAGTACTGGGACTTGACTAAGGTTTTAGGAGCCCTGTATCAGGGATGGGTCAAAGGCCAAAAATTAGAACAAGAGATGTTCTTATCACTTAGGATGTTATAAGGGTTTGAGGAGTGTGTGCCAGGGGCAGAGTCCGATACATGTTTCCTGTTACCTTGCAAGGGCCCTCTCACACCCCTGACTTCCAGAGCAGGACGTGGAAGTCTTCCTCCTGTGGCTCAGGTTGTGTTGAGAGTGCCCATCGGGCTCTTGACCATCCTTTGGAGTTCATGGCACTCATTGATCTGCCATCTCCATGGCCCCAAGCATGCTTGACAAGAGCAGGTGATGAGCTGTGAACTGGGGTCCTGCAGTGCCCGCCCACTGGGAGGGGGCACTCGCTCACAGGTCTTCAGTTGCCCTTGGATGTGCAGAGGCAGGTTAGAGTTTCATGACCAGAGGGAGGGCCGAAGTTCTCTTCTCTCTCTGCCTGGCCGCCTCTTAGATGGAAAGTATTTGTAGGGTCGAGGGTGGGCAGGGCAGCTGCCGGGGGCCCTGGGAGCATGGGCCTTACCGTGGCCTCTTCTGTCCCTATAACCCGCCCCCAGCTGAGTTCTCAACATACCTCAACTTCTGCCGCTCCCTGCGGTTCGACGACAAGCCCGACTACTCCTACCTGCGCCAGCTTTTCCGCAACCTCTTCCATCGGCAGGGCTTCTCCTACGACTACGTCTTCGACTGGAACATGCTCAAATTCGTGAGTCACCTGGAGGCCGAGGCGGGCTTGGGGGACTGGATGGGGAAGGCCCTGACTCAGAAGGACAGAGTGGCCCTGTGGTGGGCGGGGCTCCTGAAAACTGAGAGCTATGAGCTGGATTGTGCAAGGGACCACACTGGGGTCCCAGAGCCCCTGTGCCGCCCCTACTCTTGCTTCACCATTGCTGACAGCACGCACCGCTATGGTCAGCCGGGCCCAGGCAGGGTGCCTCCTCCCACGAGGCCCAGGAGGCCCCTCCTGGGCGCCCGCGGCCGGGCGTGGATGGCACTGGCGGGCCCCGCCGCTGTCCTGATCGTGGCCTACACATTCCTTCTCTTGTTGTTCTGCACGTCCCAAGCGGCGGCCTTCACCGTGGTCCCTCTGGCCAGCATGGACCCATTCGGTGTGCTTTCTTTCTTCCTGGTCACAGGACCCTGGCCCTTGCTAGGCGGCTGTTCTTTCTCCCTCTTTTAAGAGTCTTGGGGGGCGGGGTGGGGAGAAGCAGATGTCATCTGTGCCTGGAGCTCTGGAATCTGAAATCATAAGACTTGTTTCACGTCTCTTCTGGAAAAGGGGGCTTCCTCGAGCCAGGCTCAGCCCCGTGAGAGCGAAGCTATCGCACTGCCCTGCCCCTGCCCCTATCCCTGTGCCGGGCCCACGTATTCACCCACCTACTGGTAAGGAGCCTCCAAGGCCTGGCCTTTCTACGATTGACCACGTGGCCGGGTGAGCCAAGAGGCTGAGCCTCTGCTGTGCTTTCTGTGTCCCTTCCAGGTGCCCGGCGCCCCTGGGCACCCAGGGCCCTCCACGTAGGCCGGTGGAAGAGGTGGAGGAGCTGTCTCCCCAAAACTACTGGCCAGTGGTCTGGACTCCAGGGCCCTTGTTCTGACAACACCAGGTGTGCCTGAGCCCATCGGGGCCAGGCCTGAGGAGGTGTCCCTTGGCATGGTAGGGGTCAGTGGAGAGGGCATGGCGGAGAAGGCCCTGCCACAAGATTCTTGGGGATGGATCAGCTGCTGGATGAACAGAGCCCCAAGGAGGGATGGTGTTCTCTGCCCTGGAGGGACTTGGGAACGGGCACCAGGAGCAGCCTCAGCCAGACCCCGGCGGCGGCCTCTGTATTGAACTTGAACTCATTAAACGTGTCCCTCGCCTGTACTGCGCTTCATTCTGGTGTGCCTCTCCTTTCATCGCGGGTGTCCTCGGCCCGCTGTGGCAGATCTTTAGGACCAAGGCCTTGTTTTCCTGGACGCTGGGGATGGCTTGTGGCTTTGAGCCCCCCTTCTTTTGGGTCTCAGGCAGTACCCTAATACTGTTCCCTAAGTGGGACAGAGGTCAGGCAGAGAACGGGGGTTCCACAGGCCAAAGGACCCCAGGGGTGAGGGTAGGTGATGGTCAGTGGGGCACTTTTCACCAGGCCTTCCAGCTGGGAGCATGGCCAAGGCTCTTCCTGCCCTGGGACATCACTCGGAGTTCGCGCAGTGGGCACTCGCCGATCCACATAGAAAGTCATTCCAGAGTCCGGTTCTGGGACGGGCTTGGTCCCTCTTTCAGCACAGCTCAAGGAATGGCTTTTGCATTGTCTAGGTCTGTGTCATTCAGTAGGACAGCCACGGCTACATGTGGCTAATTTTTAATTAATTAAAATTAATCAGAACTCAAAATGTAGCTCCTCAGTCACATTTGCCACATTTCAAGTTTTCAGGAGCCACAACTGTCTGCCCAGTGGCTACTGTATCTGACAAGGCAGACGTGAATATGCCTGTCACCACAGAAAGTTCTCTGGGACAGTGCTACTCTAGATGGCTCCTCACAGAGCCTCTCATGGGACCAGTCAGCTAGCAAGGTCTTGTCTTGAGCCAGGCCAGGAGTACCGTCCCCACCACAGATGGCACTCTGACCCTCCCTGGGGTCCCCTTTGAAGCAGGCTCTGGAGTCCGAAGTTAAGCAGAGGTGCCAGCAGCCTTATTTTGCACCAGTCTCTGACTTGAAGGCCATGGACTGGTAAGTGGGCATCTTTGACTCCATCACCACTGTGGTGAGCTCAGCCACCCGCTGGCAGATGCATCTACAGACACATGATCAGGACCTTCTGTGCCTTTCACCCTGAAGCCAGGACCCTCCCAAACCATTCCACTCTGCAGGAAGACTTCACCAGACACCACGCTCGGCAGGAAGGATCCTGCCCTTGACTGAGAGAATTCTTCCTCGGAGTGGCCAATCCATAGCGTTCAGTATCAGGGCCCTGGGATCTCTGGACTCCGGAAGCCTGAGATGCTGCTCTCAGCACACAGAGCCAGTGTTCCGAGCTCTAACCAGCCAGCCAGGAAGAAACTCAGCACAGCCAAGGACAGGGGTCCACACAGCACAGGTGGAAGCTTGTATGACGTTGATGTTGACCTTTGTGTTTTCTTGTGGGCAAATCAAAATAAAGGCCAAGAGACCTCCCTGGTGTGCGTGTCTTGAGACATCATTTGGTTTAGATGGAAACATGTAGAGTAGCTCACCTTCTGCTTCAGGGCTAGCCTTAGCCTGCTGGGGTCACAGAGGGCAGGGGCTGTGCACTTGCGAGCAAAGCACTTAGTGTCACTGAGCCTCAGTTTCCCCACACAGGGAATGAGTTCATACCTGCCCATAGGAGGTTTCGTGAGTGGGTGCTGTAGCTCTGACCACTCAGGTTTTGCATGATTCTGGCTGAGTCGCTCTCTCCGCCAGCCTGTAACTGAGTGGGTGAGAGCCCAGGGGGAGGGCTAGAGGTCAGAATGCAGAGCCTTGATGGTTCCAGGCCTGCCTGCCTGGACAGGCTTGTGGGTGGGAGGACTGGGGGTGTTTGTTTCTAGAATATTCTGCTAAGTCTTCTGGAAGCACAGAGACTAGAACAGGACTGAGTGGCAGAGCCTGGATTCACACCCCAGCTCTGCCCTGAGCTGTGGGACACCAGGCAGGTCATGAGGACTCTCTGGGCCTCGGTTCGTCACGAGGCTTCAGGGATCATTCTGGCCCCCAGCCACTACCTCCCAGAGTTGCTTAAAGGCAAGGGCTATGCCCACCCCCATTTCCTGAGGACAGTAGGGCATTCTCAGCAAGTTCCCTGGGAGAGAGATGGGGTTGCAGGAGACTGTACCCCATGCCCGTGAGCAGGCCCCAACTCAGCCCACAGCTCTCTCCACAGATGCGGCCCCCCTCATGCCAGCCCCCTGCCCTTCCCTGTGGACAACCCCAGGACCAACTAGGTAATGTGGCCAGGTGCCACTCCCATATCGTGCTCCTCTCTCTGGGCCTTTCCCTTTCCTCCTGCACTCGGGGTGGAGTGGCTGGATGGCAGGGCCTCGGGGGTTCATGTACCCCTTCTGCCCCAGCCTGCCTGCTGGGCAGCTTCTTCCTCCATGGGGCTTCTAGCCCGTTCCTTCTCCAGCTCCCCGAGCTCCCGTCCCAAGGCAGGCAGAAATCTTTGTGTGGGTCTCCTGGGCCTCGCTCATGGTGGTGGCCCCCACAGCACCTTCCAGAAGCCATTGTCAGGTCCAAGGGCAGGGGATAAACAGCACTTTGAAAATATCCCCTCGCTGGGGGGCCTAGTTCAAGTCTGGGCCCAGCCTCAGCTAGCCTTGTGACTCACTCTGGGCCTCTAAATGCCTGCCCTGCTCTGTTGGGAAACTTTGAGGAACTGAGGGCTCTGTGTATACAGAGGGGGCCCAGGATGGGAGGGCCAATGGTCATCCTGAGGGCATTAGCCCTCCCAGCCTCGACTGGTCCCCGAGACCAGGGCAGAGTGACCTCCCTCTGCCGCTCACACCCAGCTTTCTCCTTCCTCTGGACAGCCTTGGCTGTTTCTTTGTGCTGCGTGATCGTGGGTCATTTCCAGGCCTCTCGGGCTTCCTGCTTTGTGGGGAGAAGGTTGGACTAGAGGGTTTCTGCAATGCCTTTTCCTCAAGATGCCCACCTGGCCTCCCTCTCCTGTTCTGCCCTTTGGGGATGCTGGACCCTGGAGCACCCCGACCTCGCTAGGCTGACCACGTCTCATCTTGCTGTTCCCACAGGGTGCAGCCCGGAACCCCGAGGACGTGGACCGGGAGCGGCGAGAGCACGAGCGCGAGGAGAGGATGGGGCAGCTCCGAGGGTCTGCGACCCGGGCCCTGCCCCCTGGCCCGCCCACGGGGGCCGCCGCCAACCGGCTCCGCAGTGCTGCCGAGCCTGTGGCTTCTACTCCGGCCTCCCGCATCCAGCAAGCTGGTGAGCGGGCTCGGGCGGTGGGACCAGCCCGGGGGCCCGGGCAGTCAGGGCCCTGGATGCTGAGGCTGGCTCCCCCGCCCCACCCTCCAGGCAATACCTCTCCCAGAGCGATCTCACGAGTGGACAGAGAGAGGAAGGTGAGCATGAGACTGCACAGGGGCGCCCCTGCCAACGTCTCGTCCTCCGACCTCACCGGGCGGCAAGAGGTCTCCCGGATTTCAGCCTCCCAGGTGAGCGGGCCCTCACGCCGGCCTGTCTGCGCGCCTCACAGCTGAGCCAGAGACCCCCCAGGCTTGGACGCAGGCCTCGTGGTTCTGCTTTTTCCCCGTCCACGGATTCTCTCTGATAACCTTGGAGCAAGCCCCTTTCTTTGAACAGGGAGGGACTTGACCTCATTTAATCCTCTGAGGCCTGATTAGCCCCATTGAGCAAAGTCAGAAGTAACTTGTCCCAGCAGGTGATGGAGCTGGGATCCAGGCCCCGGTGCTGGGAGCCCGGCCTGGGTGGGCAGCAGGGAGCTCACAGCAGAGAGGCTCCTGGTCCCTCCAGCAGGAAGCCCCCGTCTGCACAGGAGAGAGGAGTGGGCAGATCCTGTCTGGTGACCCCTCTCACGGGCCATGTTTGGACTAGGAACGTTGGCAAGGGGCATTCCGTGGTCGACCAGGGCAGGTGTCCTGGCAGAGGTGGGCAGAAGCCCAGTCCTCCTGCCTGCGGTGGAGAAGCAGCGTGTGGCCTGGAGCAGCCGCCTCGCCACTCTGGGCAGTGTTCCCATCTGCGTCCCCGGGTCTTGAGATCACGCGTCCCTTCCCTTGGCTCAAGGGCCTTGCTGGGGCTGGGGTGGAACTCCGCAGGGGGAGAGACTTGCCACATGTTCCTTTCTAGCAGCTTATCCTTGTCCCCACCTCTCTGCCTTCCCTCCCAAAGACAAGCGTGCCATTTGACCATCTCGGGAAGTGAGGAGGAACCACCATTGGACCAGTATTTGCTTAGGTGAGTTGATGTCAACTGCAGACGCAGCCCAGCCGGGTCTAGAAACACCTGTGGCTCCAGAAGGAGACCAGTGTGTGTTGCAGAGAGGTGAAGAGAGTGGCAGATGGTACCAGGGGCCCCAGAACCTAGGACCTTTAAGGGAGTTTAAAACCTCAGCCCACCCAGCCCACACCGGTTAATTTCTGCTGTAAACCCCTTTCTCTGTCCTTGGGCCAGTCTTCCACACTCTCTTTGCCTTAACAGATTCTAGAAAGTTGGTTCCTAGCAGAGGGCCCACACCCTGACCTCAAGGTGGGGTTTTTAGCCCTGTCTCAGCCTCTGGGCTATTAACCTCTTAATTCACAAAGCACTTAGAACAGGGCCATGTACTCAGGAATTCATCTCCTATCAAAAAAGGCCCTTGGCCTCCACAAGCCCAGGAGAGGCCCTCTGGCCAGCGTAACCCCATGGCATGCACTTCCATGGCTGCCTGAGCCTTGGGGTGCTATATGGCAGCTCTCCATTCCAGGATTGGCTTGAGGAAGGGGAGGTGGCAGGAGGTTCTTGGGTGGGGGGAAGGTCTGAGCTCCCTGGGGACTGTGGACATGACAGGCTGGGCTTGGTCCACACCATTGGAAATTCATTGCACAGATAGAGCCGGGACATAAAGCCAGGCTGACTTCATCAGACCTTGGGCCCAGGAACCAGCCTGTCCACGGCAGATGTGTGGCTGGGGTGGCTGCTCAGCGAGAAGACAGAAGAAAGTGATTGCATCCTTCCTATGGCAAGGGAGCTCCTACTCTGTGCTCCAGAGGAGGATCAGCTCCAAGACTTGGGGACAAGAGGACAGGAACTAACGGGGGTCTGGCAGGTGGGTGGCCACAGACAGATGTGCCGCTAATCTGTCTGCTTTCTCCCATTTTTAGTGTCTTCACTGTATTTTCTTTAAAAAAAAAACAAAAAAACAAAAAACAACAACAAAAAGATGGGGGAAAAAACCACTCAAGAGAACAAAAAAGAGGAAAAAACCCAGCACAAAACCGACGATGGATTTTGTTTCTTTTTGTTTGTTTGTTTGTTTTTGTTTTTGTTTTGTTTTTTTTTGTTTTTGCCAACTGCAAGAAGATGAGATGCCCTCAACACCAAGGATTCTTGTCCCTTTGTGTTTCCCCTGCCCTCAATGTTCGGGCTGCCAAAGGCTCCCCAGATACGAGACTACATGTGCCAGATGCCCAGGCCCTGCCCCAGCTGACACTGCCACCAGCTGGGAGGGGACCGTCTCGGCCCTGAGGGTCCTCCCGTGCCATCAGGAGGTGGCCTGGGGAGCTCAGGGAACGATTCGATGGTTTGGTTGGTCATAGGCAGGTCCCACCAGATGTTTTTGAGTCTCGGAACCACAGGGAGCACGCACAGCCCTGAGATGATGGTGGCTGACTTTCTGTGTGGGCTTTTGCCAGTGTCCCCCTGAGTGTTTGGGTCCCTCTTTGCCTTTCCATGGAGACCGTAAGGAGTGGGTGGTGAGGTGGTGGAGGCTGAGATTCCTTGCGTGCGTGTGTATACCAATGTGACTTGTATCTCCCAGGACAGTAGGTCCCCTGCCCACCTGCCAGGCCAAATTTCTGTTCTCTTCCCCCTAACAAGGACACGGGTGACCTCCATGTCCCTCAAGAAGGGCATAGAAGGTCCTTGCCACCACTGACCCCGCAGACTGTCATCAGCCTGTGGCAGCCCATTCCCCCTCTCCTGGTCTTGGGGCAGAATCCTTGGAGACTACTTCCAGAAAGTACCTGGCTCCTGCATTGGAAATGAATTCCCTGGTCCTGACATTCCCCCGGGCCACCCCTCCCTGCCTCCTGCCTCTGGGGGGAGGAGCCTGGGGGAGGAGGGGGCCTGGGTGAGGGCTGGGTGCTGGATTTAGCCATCCCTCCTGGTTAACACCCGTTTTTATTTTATTTTTGTTTTCTCCCTGTGTGTATTTCCTAATTTATTTACCTCTGTTTCCCCATTTCTCTTTTTCTTTTTTTTTTAATTAAAGAGCAAAGCTTTTTATTACTTTGTAATTTTAAAAACTGAAAAAAAAAATACTGAAGAACTTTGGGGGGAATTTTGTACTTTTTTCCTGTGTAAATATTGGACTTTTTTGAGCTTTACTGTGGTTGTTAATTTGAAGTAATAAAGTAGAAAAGGATAAAGTGACACACAGCTCTCTGTCTGCCTCTTTGCTCTGGGGGGTTTCTCCCCAGCAGACCTGGGAGCAGGATGGCTGGGGATTAAGCCAGTGCTTCAGAAACTGTATAGGAACCGCCTGGGGCCAGATTCCAACCCAGAGCGGTGCTGGGGCCTGAGAGTCTGCAGCTGACAAGCTGCAGGGGACGCCACCCACACGCAGGGCCACACTGAGGAGGAAGTTTCAAAATGCTGTTCGCCACATTGACCACCCACGTAAGAATTCTGAGTTAGGAGTGGAGTTCCTTGGTGGCGGTGTGGCTAGGCGTCGGCGCGTTCTAATGCTGCAGCCCAGGTTCCATTCCCAGCCAGGGAACTACCCACACCTCCAAAAAAAAAAAGAATTCTGAGTTAGGTCTTTTCGTCTCTGCCTTCATATGGGGAAACAGTGTAGAGGTGAAATGACTTGCCCAAGGTTACACAGCTCTGGTGGCAGAACCAGGATTTGAACCTCACCATGACCAAGGAGTCCTACAAGTGAGAGTACTGGAGTCAGGTTCCAGTGGTGACTGTGCCAGAGGTGACACTGGGTGGTTCCTTCAGCCAGGCTTTGATAAAGGGGCAGCCTGTGTCTCACCAGCTTATAAAAGCATCTGTCAGTATGTATTTATACAGTGTGATTTACTTTCCCACTTCTCATTAGCCTGAACCCCCTCCGGTCCCCCTCAGGGCCTCTGGCTGGACATCCAACATCAAACAGTGTGAAGTTACTGATGATGGGCCCTGGGGGAAAAATACAAGGAGCTAAATTTTTTTACAAAGCTACCTTTTTTATAGTGAAAACCTTGGTTCCTAATAACACTATAATGTGCTTGCTGTGTCCTATAATACACATAAACTTCAAAGTTACAGTTTTTATATTACTACTAAAAGTAAACCTATGGAGTACAGAATTTGTAAGTTTTTTGTTTTTTTGTTTTTTGTCTTTAATATATACCTCACTAAGGATGCGCTGTCAGTACAGTGCTCAGAAGTAACTTGAAATGATGCTTTTCTCTGTATGGTCTTCAGTGATAATAGTAATGAGTTAGTGCAGCCATTTTTGGTTTAATTTTATTTTTTAGAGATGACGTGCATGAAAATGAAGCTGTCCAAAGTTAGGCTCACTGCCATTCCTGCCCCCCACTGCGTTCCCACCCACCATCCTCGCTGGTTCTGGTTTATGCTTCCTGTATTGCTTATTCAGGGAGCTAATGTATATGGGAGGGGGTGGTGGCTGACAGCCTCTAAGGAAGTGACATTTAAGCTGAGGCCAGAGGGGTGACCAGGATGCGTCAACCATGTAATTGGTTTATTTTTAATAAGTACGCCCAAACAATCACCAAGAAATTTTGCCCAGACTGGAGGGGCAAACATGCCACTTGGTGAGTCATTGTCATTCATGCAACAAACAAACATTGGCTGGGCTTGTGTGGGTGCCAGGGATGCCAAGTGTTGGGCTGAGGTGAAGCGAAATGCAGGGGTGAAGAGTGGGGAGCACAGGGTTGGAGTCCAGAGGGCCAGCTCAGCCCCTCTGTTACCTTGAGCATTGACTGGGTCTCAGTCTTCTCCTCTGTGAAGTGGGGATGATAATACCTGCTTCAGAGGGTTGGAGGCTGAGTTAATTAAGGTGCCTGGCCTTGTTCCCAGCTCTGCTCATAACAGTCCTATGATGTGGGTATATTATGGTTCCCATTTTATAGATGAGGACACTGAGGCATAGAGAAGGCTGCCTGGCTCCACAGCTCCATGGAGTGCTTAGTGGGGGTAACCACATCTTTTTAAAAATGGTTGTCAATTGTAGTTGACATTCAATATGTTACAGAGGGTGCCAAAAATGTATGTATATATTAAGAAAAGAAAAAATTATTACAAGTGTCATACTCAAGATGTACCAATAACAAAAGATGAATATAAGTCACATTTGACTTCTGCAATGACAAGAGGTGCTCAAGATGGTCACCATCAGCATTCAGACACTTCTGATGACAGCGAGCTACTGCTTGAGCAGCGTTGACCTAAGTGCCCCCTTGTATCGCTGCACATGCTGTTTCAGTTTCTTCCCCAAGTACTGCCAGTGTAATTGGTTTTCTATGGTCCCCCATAGGTAGGAGTCAGGAGAAAAACAACGTTCTCAAATTTTAAATGCTACTTCATGATGGTCTTGCGATCCCAGGACGACAACCGTGCTTCCTCCATTGTTTTTTTTTACTGCCCTGCCTGTTGCATGGTGATGCTACCATTTACTTGATTAACGCCATCTTTTGGGCAAATGTCATACCACATGTTGCTACTGTAATTCAACTTTGAAAAGTAACACATACATAATGTCTCCTAAAATGTGTACATATTTTTTTGGCATGCACAGTATTAGTTTCAGGTGTAAAACATAGTGATGCAACATTTCCAGACCTTATGAAGTGATCCTCCTTGTAAGGCTAGTACCCATCTGACACCATACGTAGTTATTGCAATATTATGGACCATATTCCGTATGCTGTACTTTACACCTCAGTGACTCTTTTGTCACTGCAAACCTCCGAATCCCTTCACCTTTTGTAACTACATATTTCAAACACAAGGTGTGACCTTGGCTTCAGGGGCCCACAGCCTAACCAGAGGAAAGATTCAGAATAGCAAATGACTCATCTGAATCCAGAATCCAGTGTGAGATGCCCAGTGTAAACTGGGGACAAAAGGAGGGAATGTGTGTGGTGTCATCAAGAATGGTGTTCCAAAGATCTTTGACCTGAGCAGGAGTTTACTGGGGAGGAGGGGGATTGCACCCAGCAGAGTAAACAGCATGTCCGCCAGGCCCAGAGGGACCTTGATACAATCAGAGTTTCAAGCACAGAGGAGGAAGGAGACCCACAGCAGCCCAGGGAGAGGTGAAGCACTACAGGGAACCCTTGATTAGGGGACAGGGCACTGGATGAACTTGAGAAATGCAAATATGGCCTCAGTGGGCAGGGAGACTGGAGGAAGGACAAAGGGAGGGAGAAGCGTTGGGAAGCTATGGTCACATCCCAGGCTGAAGGCATCCAGAGGTGGGGATGGCTGAACCCTTTCTGTTCTAAGAACACTGTCTGTTCTTAGCCAGCGAGAGAGAGGAGAAGTCAGGAGGCTCTGAGGCTACCAGCCTGGATGCTTGGGAGCGTAGCAGCGGGAGAGGTGCGTTCTTAGCTCCAAATCAGGGAGGGCTGGCCTGCCGGGGAGAGGCCGCGCTGGGAGGGCGGGGCACCAAGGAGGGGTGGGGCATCCGGTAGGGGGGCGTGGCCAGCGGGCTCACAGCGGAGCGGAGGAAGAGGTTAAGGCTGGACAAAAGAACAGAGTCCCCGCTGACCATTTCGCCCTAGTGTCATTTAGAAAAATGCACACATCTTACATGTACACTCCAGAGCTTTTTACCTGTTGCTATACGCCCGTGTAATCACCGCCCGATGAAGGCGGAGGTGTGACTCAATACTCCCCATGCCCCTTTCCAGGCAGTAGTGCCCCCTGTACGCACACAGGACACCACTCCTCTAAATTCTATCAACAGCTCACCTTTTGACTCTGCGGGAGAAGAGTCAGAACAGGAGGTGAGAAGGGAGGCTGTGGGCACAGGAGAGTGGCAGGAAGAGAAAGGCCGGGGCGGGGGGTGCGGGGAAAGGGGAGATGATGCTTCTGTGGAGTCAAGGCTGGGAGGAGGTCGAAGAGGTCTGCAAGTTTAGGGAGCGGGGAAGAACCTTTGAGGAGGGGGATTAATGACTGGCCTGCAGAAGGTGTGGAGGAGAAGGGAGGGAAGGGGATACAGGGTAAACTTGGTCTGGGACAAAACGAGGGGTTATGCTTCCTCTGAACTGGGTTCAGTCGCTTCCCCCGTGCTTCTCATCACCTGTAAAAAATACAAGCCCCTCATGTCACTGGGCAGTTCCCTTTTAGGCAGTGGCATCCCCTCCCAATTCCTACCTGTATTTTGATGCACCTCCCCCACCCCCAACCCAGCGCCTCCCTTGGTGGTGGTCACAGGCAGAACCCTGAGGCCAGCTCCAGTGGGGCCATTCCCACATAAGCTTTAGCAAATAAGAAAGCCAGCGTTCTCTGTCCCTTTCCCCTCCACCATCCGTGCTCAATTTCAGAAACAGATATGGGAAGAGTAGCTAGGAATGCTGAGCCCCCACATCACATCCTCCTTCCCAGAGCCTACCGCACAGGCACTCCCAGGAACACATCCAATCATTCAGAGAAGTAAACACATTCCAGGCTCCAGCCTCACTCTGCCCAATCCCCAGACATCTAGATTCTCCCTGCCAACACGTGGGTTGGTGAGGGAGAAGGGGTCTGATGTGCAGGATAAATGTTGCCATGGTGACATTAGCACCTGCCCCTCCTCCTCTCCCTTTGGCCTGCTCTCTGCCACCTCTTCTTTCATCTTGTCCTTGTGGCACCAACAGCATCTCTCTGCTCTCCCACCTGTCCGTGTGAGGCCACATCTCACAGCCTATTAAGGTTCAGGAAGGGCACATCCAGGGCTTGGCTTCACCAGCGCTGTACTGCCCAAGTAGGAGGAGCTGATGGGATGGGAGAGCGGTCCATTCAGCAACTGCCGGGAGGGGAGCAGAGGGCCCATCCCCGGGGCACTGCCCCTTTAAGGAGGCCCCACTAGGGACCCCCATGCAGATCACTGCAGACAGTAACTGGGCTCCTGCAGGCCTCTGGGAGAATGACATCTCGGGTAATTATGCCTCCCAAGGCCTTTCATCCCAGCATCTTCAAAGTACCTGTGATTATTAAGGTGCGGCCCCTTTGAAGTCACCCCACCCAGGTTTACCTGAGCCACTGCAGCTCTGAGACTGGGACACCCAGGCCTTCTGCTTCCTCCTCCCCTCTCTGCCTCCCTCTCATTAAAGCCTCTCTGAGAAAACCCTGGCCCCTGCCTCCCCAGCTCCCTGCATGCCCCTGACCTGCAGTGGCTTCCCTTCCCCAATGCCCGTGCTCCAGGACAGTTGGTGCAATATGGGATTCTGTAAAGAACCTTAGACCTATTCATAGTGACTCCAGGGCAACTGGCAGTAACTCCTTCTCTTTGGCCTGTCTTCATTTGCTTGTTTGTTTCAGCTAGGTAAGTTTGAAGTGCAGCTCATCTGTGTTAGAGGTACAGATGTGTCTGTGACAGGATGAGACAGAAAAAGGAAGCACCTTCTCTCTGTGTCTCCAACTCAGGCTCTTTTCACAGCTACCTGTAAATCACTAGCCACATCCCTGATTCACACACACACACCCTCGATGGCATCACTGGGAATGGCCTTGTTCTGCTTGCTGATGGTCACTGTTGTCCTGAATGTCACCACCCCAAAAGGAAGGCCCACATGAAACATTTTCTCTCGCTGCCTGGTTTTCCTAGTTCCTGGGGAGCCTGGGTTCGTTCAAGAAATACCCATGAGGGCCTCCTGTGTGCCCTTTGTTAAATGCTGTTCAAGGCATGACCTTGGCCAGGTAATGATGCCTCTCTGTGCTTTGGTTTCCCCATCTGCCAAAATGGCAGTCACTGCTGCTTGCTAGATAATAAAGAGCTTAGCGATGACCTACACATAGTAAATGCTCACTAATAGTAGTGATGAAGATGATGAGGAAGAGGACACTAATGCCAGCTCCTGTGTGTCAAGTTCTGGGAATGCAAAGATGATTAAGACCTAGTTCTTGGAGTTCCCTGGTGGTGTAGTGGCTAGGCTTTGGCTCTATCAACGCTGTGGCCTGGGTTCGATTCCCAGCCAGGGAACTACCCACATAAAAAAACAAACAAAAAGACCTAGTTCTTGTTTGCCCTCTGTTTGTGGGAGGGCCCATTCTCCTGATTTCTAGAAATTTTCTATGCATTTTAAATCATATACTCCTCTCCACCAAGGGACTGAGAGAAATAACATCCCAATGTCCACATGTGAGACCTCAAATCTGGCTCTGCCTTGCATTTCATAATTAAGTGAGTCCTTAAATTCTCTTCCTTTGTTTAACTTACTTTGAATTGGGTTTTAGTATTTTGCAACCAAAAGGGTCTAATTCAGATAAGAAGTCAGTTGAATCCTCAGCAGTCACGTTCTACAGATGGCAACATGATTGTTTCACCATGTGCAAAGTACTGTGCTGAAGTGTTCATACACATTGATGGGGAAACTAAGGCTCAGAGAGTCAAAGCCTCATGCCTAGGAGCATACTGATAGGAAGTAATGAGGCTGTGCCTGTCCTCTGCCCACCACACCATGCCGCCTCTCCAGGGCACCTGGTCAGGACATCTAAGCATCCTTGGGGGCAAGTGGATGCTCAGGTGCCCTGGCCAGGTGCCCTGGAGAGGCAGCATGGTATGGTGGCCGGAGCACAGGAGCTGCAGGATCTGGAGTGCTCTGGGCTCTGGGCCACTTGCACTGCTGAGGCCTCTGCATTCCCCTGCCAGATGCTAATAGTGGATTTTGGATGCTGAGAGACTCTAGCATGGTCCCTGCCCTTGAGACGCCCTCAGTCTGGTGGGTGAGACATTCATGTGGATGAATTATGATGCGCTGTGAGAAGAAAACGGAAGGGAACGATAAATTATTTCTTCAAATAATTTTTAAAGAAAATTATTCTTTTTTTCTTATTTTGTAAAAAACAAATTCTTCTCCTTCTTCTTCTGAAACCATTGCACGCTGTTTGGAAACACATTTTGGAAAATACAGAGAAACCAAGGGATAGGGGAAGAGAAGGTAACCAGCATTCATAATCCTGTCACTCCGGAGAACCCACTGTTTACACTTTGTTGTAGTTCCTTCCAATCTTTCTGTGCAGCTTTTGTTTTTTAAACAGAGTTCAGACCAGGCTGTCATTGCAAATTTATTACTGCCATTTTCACCCAATATTATTCTTAATCATTTCCCCATGTTATTTGAAACAAGAGTCTATTTTAATATCTACACAATATGCCATTGTATGGACCCACTGTAATTTACTTAACTATTCTACCGTGGGTTTCAGACTACTTCCATTTTATTTTGGTTAGGGAGAAACTAATTAAAACCAAATGGGGGGGGGGGAAAGCAGGGAATCAAGAGGGAACCAAAAGACAATACCTGATTTGGTCTTTGAAGGAAGAGCAGCTGTTTGCTGGCCTTCCTTTAGTAACCAGCAGGCAGCTGAAAGGGTGCCTGGTAGACTGGGAGAGTTGTTACAATTGTCCAGAAATAAGGGGACCTGAACCAGGGCAGTGGCCCCAAGGAAGAGGGGACCAATGTGAGTGGCATCTTTGAAACTGGATAAATGAGCAGTTGCATGGAGTAGGGGAGGGAGTAGCAAAAGGGAGTAGATGTTTATTAATATTTTCATTTTGGAAAGTCTAGGGGAGAGAATGAGGAAAGGCAAGGAGTGACCAACCAGGGGTCCCAGTGCCACCTGCTGACCTGCCATGTCACTCAGACCAGGTGACTTTCTGTCTTGAGCCTCTCTCTGCAGATAGATGGCTAAAAATACTCACCATCTGTCTCTGTCCCCACCAGCATGGGGCCTCTGTAAACTGAGATCCGAGAGTGCTGTTGATAAGAAGGGGCTGAGAACCTGAATTTGGGTGTGGTTAGACCTGACCATTCTGGAGGGGCCAGTGGACATCAGACTCTGGTTTGTGAGCTTCTGTGCTAGGCATAAACTATGGTGATAGCTGAGACAAGGACTTTGCCCTGGAGAGGTTTGTGTGTAAGGTAGGAGAGCTGGGAAGTCATCAACAAATGATTAACAAGCAATTGATTATAAGCCTTGGTCAATGTATTAGCATAGCCCTGAGCAACTTCTCATCTGGGGCCAGGAAGGAATTTTTCTTTCTTTCTTCCTTTTTTTTTAAATTTGCAGGGGGTGGGGTGAGGGTATGTGGGTAGCTCCCTGGCTGGGAATTGAACCCAGGCCGCAGTGTTGACAGCGCCAGCGCCGAAGCCTTAAGCCACTATACCACCAGGGAATTCCTGGGAAGGAACTTTTCTATAGGACTCTTTCTAGAGCAGTGGTCCCCAACCTTCTTGGCACCAGGGGTCGGTTTCATGGAAGGCAATTTTTCCATGAACAGGGGTTGGGGGCATGATTTTGGGATGATTCAAGTGCTTTACATTTATTGTGCACTTTATTACTATTATTATTGTTAATATTATTATATCGTAATATATAATTTTATACAATTTACTTGCCACTATAAAGCCTGCTACCAGATGCAACTTAATTGTCACTTGCCATCCACTGATAGGGTTTTGATATGTGTCTGCAAGCAATTGATTCATTATGGTTTCTGTGCAGTCAAACCTTTCTGCCAGTGTTAATCTGTATTTGCAGCCACTCCCCAGTGCTAGCTAGCATCACCACCTCAGCTCCACCTCAGATCATCAGAAATTAGATTCTTATAAGGAGTGCGCAACCTAGATCCCCCACACGTCCCTACATGTAAAGTTCACAATAGGGTTCATGCTCTTGTGAGAATCTAATGCCCCTGCTGATGTGACAGGAGGCGGAGCTCAGGTGGTAATGTGATGGGGAGCGGCTGTAAATACATGGAGCTTTGCTATCTCCCTTCTGCTCACCTCCTGCTGTGCAGCACAGCTTCTAACAGGTCAAGGACCTATACCGGTTCATGGCCTGGGGTTCAGGGACTCCTGTTCTAGAGTATCTTTGTGCATGCCTGCCATGAATACTTTTTGAGCACGTTCTCTATGCCAGCCTTTGTACTAAGTACTGGGATTATACCAGAAAACCAAAAGGACAAAAATCTTAGTCCTCAGAATTTTATGTTCAACTGGTGAAAAAGACAAACAGTCAAACTAAATGTTATCATAGAAATTAAATGATATAGGGGAAAAAACAGAACCTGGAGGGAGGGAATCAGGAGAGCATGCGGGTGGTTCAGCGATTCTACTAGGGTGGTCAGGGCAGGCCTTGATGAGTGGAGAACGTTCAGAGCAAACCCTGAAGAGCATGATGGAGGGACTATTCCAGTATCTGAGAGAACGGTGATCCCAGAAGAGGGAACAGCCAGTGCAAAAGACTAGAAGCTGTGTGGTTGGCTTGTTGGAGGAACAGCTAAGGGTTAGTGTGGAAGGAAGGAAGAGGAGATTGCTCTTCTGGGTTGCAGACTGCTGACTTGTATCCTCTTGTGGACAAAAAAAAAGGGGGGTTTCTATGGAAAGTAACCTCACAGAGTGATTTGATTATAAATTCCAAACTGGGCAAGTCATGGTGGGTAGTCATGCCCCAGGCCTATAACTTCTGTAGTAAAAGGTTTATGTTGACTTTAAGCAAGAACTGTCCATTGTTTTTGTGTCTCTAGGTTCACACACTGTTGAAATAAGCCTAAACACCAACAAGAGAGCACGTAATCTTAACTAGCCTGTAATTCAATATCTGCCTTGCTTTCTCTCACCTTCATGTAATCTTCTTTATGTTCCCTCCTTAATTTCAAATGCATAAAACAAACTGCAAAACTGTTATTCTCCAGAGCATTTGAGATCTTGCTTCCTGGCAATCATGGTCAGTTTTGACTCCAATAAATACTTATAAAAATTCTCTACAGGTTTGGACATTCTTATGTGGACACCTCACATGGCAGAAAGAAGGCTAGAGGACTCTTTGGAGTCTCTTTTATAAAGCTCTAATCCCACTCGTGAAGGCTTCACCCTAGGACCTAATCACCTCCCAGAGGCCCCCCTCCTAAGACCACCACATTGGGGGTTAGCAGTTCAGCATATGAATTTTGAGGAGACACAAACATTCAGTCCACAGCAACAATACTGCAATAATCCTGGGCAGAACCTTGACGAGGGCAGTAGCAGTGGAGATGTGATGGAAGTGGCCAGAGGCTAGATATATTTTGCCAGTAGAGCCCATAGGATTTCCTGCTCCAGTTGGAAAGCAGTGGGAGGAGGGATTCAAGGATGACTCCAGGAGTTCTGGCCTGGGCGCTGGAAGGATGGAGTTGCCAACCGCTGCTGAAGGGAGGCTGTGATCTTCTTTGTGCTTGGGAGGGAAGATGAGCTCTGTTGTGGGCATGTTGACTTTGAGATGCTATTGGACCTCAGGTAGGAGGTGTGGCATAAACAGTTCAGGGGAGGAGTCTGGGCTGGGGACAGAAATACGTTTGGGGTTCTTGAGCACATCAACGCCAGAACTTGATTGGATTTTGTTTTTCAGTTAATCTGGGTAAAGTGGTAGGGTGCGGATCGGGCAAACAGCAATGGGCTAGGAGGAGGCTTGAATGACATCTGAAAAACTGCTAGTTAGGTCGCCTAGAAGGAGGTATGGAACGTAAGAAGCGCCACTAAGTGGAGTGGGAAGAAAAAGCCTCTTTATCTGCGTGATTGCATACAGCACTTCGGAATGCATTCATTTCATGCAGTTCTACCCTCACCTTCCACTCGACAAATAGCCATTACAATATATTGTCAAAGCAGGTCCAATTGAAGGAAATTAGGGTTAACGGAAATCAAGTACCACAGAGAACGCCCAGAACAGAGTGTTGAGCCCAAGACCCTGTCCCTGCAACCCAAGAAGCTCTGTGATGGGTCCTATTGAGGCGGGGGAGGTGACTCCTGGCTAGTTTGCGAGCGGCAGGAGAACCCGTGTCGCCGGCACCAGTCGGCCGAGAGCTGGTTCGGGGCGTGGCCCCTTTAAGGCATTGCGGGTGATCTCAGCCGCGCGTTCGCAGGCCCGCCTTCCCCGGAGGCGCGCTCAGTGCGCAGGCGCGCCACAGCGGCACCTCACTGGGCCCGGGACGCGCCGGCGGCGGTGAGATTCCGGGGTTGCGGCGCCGCCCGCCCGCCCCGCCCGCAGAGTCTGACCGCCGCGATTCGCCCGCACACGCCACTGCCTCCGCCGCCGCCATGGGCTCCTGAGGTACCCACTTGGCCAGCTTCGTACCCGAGGCCCTGAGGGAGGCGGCCGCGAGCTCCCGGGGGCGGGGAACTGATCCGTTTTGGAGAGGCCCGTGCGGGGGGCGCCCTGCCGGTCGCGTTGACCGCGGATTCCCGGGAGGGAGAGGGACGAAGGCAGCCGGCCTGGCCGAGCAGGGAGGGAGCCTCCGCCGCCCCGCCGGTTCCGCCCTGCGCCCCCTTCCTGCCCTGCGGGGTCGCGGAGCCGCCGGTAGGTGTGCCCTGGCCCCTTCCTCGCCAGCGTGGCGGCGCCCGCGCCTGGAGTGTAATCGGACCTGCCCGTGGGGGTGGCTCGGGGAGAGGGGAGGCGGATGGAGAGGCTCTTTGCATGTGGGATTGTCTGCGCCCGGTGGGTGTGCTGGTGCCTGGCACCACCAAGTGAATGCGGGAGGCATCCGTGCCTTGTGCGGGTGGCTGTGATCTGGGAGGGTAGCTGTGATCTGGGAGGGTGGTTGACTTGGCGGGGCCTTTGGGGATGCTTGCATGGAGACCGTACTCGCCTTGGGCACAGCTAAGCTGTTTGGAGGCTCACCGACAGGAACCTGGGACTCCAAGGATATTTGCTGTGAAAGAGACCATAGGAACTGGTTTAGGGTGTGTGTATCTGTCCTCTGGGTTGTACCTTTCCTCCTTGGGTGCACAGCTTGGGTCTACAGCTAGTTGACTATAGGCGATGGCAAGGCAGTGGGGTTGGGGGTTAACATGGGTGTCTGTTCCCAATCTGTCTCCTCTGAGATTGAGTGAGGCCAGGCATTTTACACACACACACACACACACACACACACACACACAGCGGTGCAAAGCAAGTGTTTGCAGGCCTGATACCTATGTGTGAGGTGAAAGCCATGTATTATTTATCTGACTGCTTGGGTGCTTTATGTAAGGCAAGACACAGCAATCTGTGCCCTGGAGGCTCTTGCACTGCCGAGTCAGCCAGGCAGACAAGCTCACCTGCACCTGCAGAGGAGGCGCAGTTCTCAGAGATACGACTTCCCTCACAGGTGATGTTGACAGCATCCCTTCCTGTCTCCCTTTTCAGCATGCTTGGTCTTCCCTGAGCCTCTGCACATCACTCCATCTTGTTGGAGGGTGCTGTGTATCAGAACTGGGGCCATGGGATGGGAGGGCCCCAACAGCGAGGCCCAAGCACCCATTTAGTCAGGCTTTGGACACAGACACATGATACCCCTGTATCCAGGCCCTTTCAGGTCAGTGGGGGAATCAAACTTAGAAACAAGGAATTAGAAAGATGTGAAAAAATCTAACCCAATAAAGGGTCTGCATGCAGAGTGGGTTCGGTGTTGGGGGAGGGCAACGTGGCCAGCAGAAAAGACACGACACTGGCGACAGTTGAACTGAAGCCTGAATGGTGACTAGCATTCACTAATGCTTTGGTGCTTTCCACATGCATTTTCCCAGTTTATTCTCTCAGCAGTTATGTGAGTATGGAACTTGTTATCCCAGTTTGCACATGAGGAAACAGACCTAGAGGGTACCCTGGACTCAGTTGTCCATGGTACGTGGCAGATCTGGACGAAGTCATCCTTGAACTGGAACCTTTCTCTTGCTGCTAGACCTTGGTGCCTTGTAACTTACTGAGCATCTGCTATGTGCCAGGCACCATGCTAAGGGCACAGGGGTCTGAAGAGAATGGAACCTGGTGCCCAGCCTCTAAGGTCTTCCAGTCTGCTGGGGAGATGGACACAGGTAATGACCCCAATGCAGACACAAGGTCCCTGTAGCCAGCTTGGGTGGAGAAGGCACTGTGAATCCTCCCCTCCTGAGAACCACCAACAACCTGGGGCTCCTATGTGCAGCCCTTGGGGTTTTGGATGTGCTGTAAGTTGTTCCCACGTGATGGTGGATTATACAGGAACCGCTTCTAAAGCACTCTGGTGGGTAGGAAGAAGAGCTTCAGGGCAGAAATGGGTGCCAGTGATCTTGTCCTAGTTTACTCGTGTTGGCCGAGTTTTCTAGAGCTCGGGCTTTTGTCTGGAGGCTGCTTTTCCCCCCTCTGTCTTTGAGGTTTTGCTCCTGCTTTCTGGTGGGCCAGCCCAGCTCGCTCGCCAAGAGGGGCTCAGAGCTGTTTCGAGTCCCCGCTGTGCTCATTTCTCCCCTGGAGTTCCCTGGAGTGGAAACAGCCTCGGGAAGGCAGAGTGCAGCCCTTTGTTGTTTTGAAAGCGAGTAATAGTGAATGCCCTTCTGGCTCTGTGAGTCCTGTAGAGTGGGGGTTTGGTGTGTGAATTGTGGAAGGCCAGCAGCTGGGCACTGGACCTTCTACAGGGGGTTGGGCCCCAGGACCTTCATAAGCAGTGAGTACTCACAGAAGACCTATGTGCCTGGCACTGTGCTCAGCCTGGCAGAGTCTGTGCCTTTTAAAAGGCTGTGGTTGGCTGAGGGGGTCCAGAGTACGACAGATATGTGTGAGACAGTGTTCTACTTGTGGTGGAAACAGAGGGCCCTAAAAGGGCCAGAGGACAATGGGAACAACAGCTTGTTTATTAAGCACTTACTGTGTGCCAGGCACAGTTCAAAGCACTTTCATGGAATAGTGCAGTTCATCCTCCCACCACCCAGTGAGGGGGAACAGTTACCTTCATGCTTTGCGGAGGAGTTTGAAAGCAGGGCAGGTTGGTGGAGCTGAGCTTTGAACCAGAGCGTCTGACCTCAGACAGAGCTGGTACTCTTCTCCCACTGACCTTCAGGTGTTCTAGAAGTCTTCCTAGAAGCAAAATACCCTGTGAATTGAAGGAGGAGGGCTCAGCTCCTGGAGAAAGAGGGCGATCTAGGCAGAGGAACCACTGGGCAGAGGTATGGAAACCTGAAATACCTGGTCTCCCAGATGTGACTTGGTGGGCCTGGGCATGAAGACCTCTGAATACCCTGCTTAGGAGTTTGAACTTCAACTTGACTCTGGTGTGGTCAACAGGGAGCCCTAAAAATTTCTTAAATAAAGTGACATCCTCAGCCATTCATTATAGGACAGTCTGAGCATCTCTTCTTCCTTTATTCCCTCAGAGAACTCCAGGAAGACCCTGCCTCCATCTCCTTTGCTTTCTTCCAGGTCACTGGCATTGTTTTTAGTCCTTACCACCTTTCCCTTCTCTTCTTCCAGCAGCTTCTGGTCTTCATGACCCCGTGACCCAGGACAG
Organism: Lyroderma lyra; assembly: GCA_004026885.1. Taxonomy (NCBI): domain Eukaryota; kingdom Metazoa; phylum Chordata; class Mammalia; order Chiroptera; family Megadermatidae; genus Lyroderma; species Lyroderma lyra. Next base: position 45,419 of record PVJL010005326.1, read on the forward strand.
GCCTCTGGAGACCACTGTTGTAGTGGTGTCTGCTCTAAAGCTGGCCCGTGTGGCCAGCTGGGAATCGGCCCCACTGCGCTGGAACCAGAGTTCTTTGTGGGTGCCACGGGTCCTTGCTGACTTCCCACACCATAGATCTGGAGTGGACATGGGGGCTCCCTTTCCCATTCGAGGACTGTGGTAGCTGTCCATTGTGTACATGCTCATGCTCACCAGCACTATAAATATAGGAGGAAGGAATAGAGTGGTGACCAGTGCGGAAAAGCTGCGTTTTACTGCTGGGTCCCGGGTGGGTTCACTGCCTGCCATGCTGGGTGTCTGGCCGCCAGCATTCACACAGCTGCTCTAGTCACTGTGCCTCAGGGCCAAAAGGCTAGGGGGTCTTTGCATGAGACCTCTGCTGAAGCATAGCTGAGGTCAGGGGTGGGAACTGATGGGTCTAGGACGTGAGGGAAGGAGTCCGGTAAGTCTTCTGAATTGGGCGTCTTGGGAGAGGAGGCCAAGAATCCGGGAAGGTGAGTTCCCTGATGGTGTAGTGGCTTAAGGCTTCAGCATAAGCGCTGTCAGCGCTGCGGCCTGGGTTCGCTTCCCAGTCAGGGAGATACCCACATACCAAAAAAAAAAGCAAGGGAAAAAAAAAAAAAAAAGAATCCGGGAAGGGGACAGAAGTGGTCACTGGCAGCACAGGAGAAAGGAATACCTCCTGGGCGTTTGGGAGAGAGGGAATAGGGACATAGGGAGCTGAGTAGTCCAGTGACCTTATTATTCCCGTGGCCTTGCTTACCAGGTTCTAATTTCCATTCTTTAAAAATGGGGGGGCGGGGCGGGGAATGACACCGTTTCTGTCATCTATAAGATGGGAGTAATGATGGTGCAGCTGCTGTGCGAATGTCGCGACCTAATGTCTACATGGAGCTCAGCACGTAGACCGTGCTCAGTAAACACTGGGCGCTGTTCTTACCTTACGGGCCATTTAATTTATTCAAGAAAGAGGTATTGTACACCTGTGTGCCAGCCATTGTGCAGGCAGCTGCCCACAGGGACCTCAGTTTAGCTGGGGGGAGAGACAGCCAGCCGGTCTCATGGGTACCCTGAGGGAATGTTGGCACATTCTCACCTGAGCAGGCACTTCGCTGAGGAGGTGACATTTAAGCTGTCACCATGAGTAAGGGTAGGAAGTGGTTTCCAGGCAGAGGGAACAGCATGTGCAAAGCGAAGATCTGAGTTCTGGTCTACGAAATGTTTGACCCTGGGGCTCAGCATCTGGTAGGCCCTCAGTAAATAGTTGAATGTGATCTCTGCCTCAGAAAGGACAGGACAGGGAAGAAGTGAAGTGGAGGCGCCATGGAGAGAAGAATTACAGGGTCGCCGAGTTTGGCCTTTTCTCATGTTTCCTCCCCATCGTCTCTACCTCTGTCCAGTGGGATGTGCCTGATGCTGACCTTCCAGCATTCTCCATAGGGACTTTTTCTGGGACCCTGATTTTGCTAAGGACTGGGGGTGGGGGTGTTGGAATCAGGCAGGCATCATGCCCAGGCAGCATTTGTTCGCATTCCTGTTGCTGTTTTAGCGTGGCTGAAACTCTATGCTTGGGCAGAGCACAGGATGACACGTAGCCACTGGTAGGTCATTCTCTTCAGTCTTAGGTGACTGATGGCTCAGTGTCTGGCATGATGCCTTGCACAGAGTAGGTGCTGATGCAGTTTCTGACTAAAACAAAATGGTTGTGGATGGGTTGATGTCATTGGTGCTCTGGCTAGAGCTGTAAAGTATTCTTGAGAAGTGATAATTATTAAGAGCGATTGGAGCAGGATTGTTTATTAGACTTGAGCTTATTATATCAGGAGCCTACAGGGCCCATTAAACAGCCTGTCTGATGGTCTGGGAGTCTCAGGTCTGGGCTGGGAGGCAGGAAGCCATACAGTCACCTCCTTTCCTGTCTCTTCTGGAGCGGAAACCAGAGAGGGAAGATCCCACCCAGAAAAGCTTTGTGCCTAATCTACGTCACTTCCAGCTGTACCATGTTTTAAAAAGTCATGCAGGACTAAATGAATATTTAATGGGAAGTTTGCATTGTTGATCTCTGTGTTTCGGTCTTTAAAAAACAATAAGCTTCTCTCTTTTCAAAATAGTACTTGTTAATTATTGTAAACTTAAAACGCAGAAAAGATGGGGGTGTAAGAATAAAAATCACCCCAAATTTCATAACCAAAAAATAACCACTGTTGAAGTTGGGGCATATTTTCTTTCTAGGCACAGTCTTGTGTTAGCTCATTGGTCCCGTTAACATTGGGTTGTAAGCATTTATCCATTAAATTAGAAAGCTAGTCATAGATACAGAAGCCTAAGGAGTTCTAAAACAAAGTCCCTGGCACGTTATTTCAGGTTATCTGTGGGAAAGATGAGGTACCAACCTTTTTGCTGAATGGCACTATAGCGGGAGTGGTGGACAAAGGCCTTGTATATAGTCAGAAAATCTGGGTGATGACTTGGGGTGAGTCACTCTCTAATGAGGCTGCTTGTACCCTCTCTGCCTACCTCTCAGGTGCCACAGGCTCAGAGTGATCCCCAGTTAGAAAGACCCCCAAAGGGATGGGCCTGGTTTGGAAGGAGAGCAGGTAGGTCTTCAGTTACATGAAGGTGGATGGAGAAGAAGAGGGGTGTGTGTGTTTGGTGATCCCCCTGAAGACTCTGGTCTCCTTGCTGGGGCGCCGTGATCTGTGGACCCTTGTACCTGTGGGCCACGGGTGGTCCCAACCCCAAGGAAGGGTGTGGAGTAAGACCTTGGGAAATTATTGTATCTGTTGCCCTGAAAGGGATTTTCACATCAGACAGCCTCCCACCCTGGGAGACATGCATGGAGTTTGGTACCTTTATTTTTCTCCTGCTACAGCCCCTCTGGACAGCCTGCATCTAGGGGAGGCCCTGTCCTGCTCTCAGGTGGCTAAGAACTTCCACTCTCCTGGGTTGTGCTGTTCCTCAAGGCCCTCTGGGTCATCATTTACTTAGGGAAAGGCTTTGAGGGGAAGATAACTAACCCCAGACCTGCTGCTGTAGCTGCTGGCAGGGCCTCCTGGTTGCTGCCTCTAGCACCTGTGTTTTTTATTCCATCTAGAATGAATAGAGAATCTGGGATTCCATCAACAGTCATTGTGGGTGTCTGCAGGCGCACTGATAGGTTTTGGTGAAGAGATATGTGTGAAGATATTAACACTATAGTAATTAGTATTGACATACTAATTAATATTACTGTCCTCACCAGACTTTCTGTAGGGCTTTGCAGTTTGCAAATTACAATTCATATATATTGTTGCATTTAATCCTCCCAATAGCCCTGGGACCTTGGAATTATCACACCTCTTTTGTAGATGGATAGATTGAGGCTCTGAAGGGTGAATTTGTGTAAGGTCCTGTGGAGGGTAGCTCCGGGTTTTCCATCTTGAATCCTGTGCCCTTGCTACTTGGAGTGGCTTCCCCTCAGATAGCCTGCAGTGCAGTGTCCCCGGGAAGGCCAGCAGGTCGAATCGCCACTTATACTTGGAAAAGATGTTGCCAGATGGAAACTGGGGGGTTCCCAGGAGGCAGCAGTCTGCTCTGTCTTCAGCAGGGCTTAGGAGCCAGGGCTGCCTGAGGGAAGGGCTGTGAACTGGGGGCTCTGATGAACAGTGGAGATGGCAGGTGGGTGAAGAGGGGAAGGACTTTCCAGGTAGTGGGGCCACCTCAAGTATGCACGGAGGTGGGAGACACAGGTAGGTGAGTTGAGGAGCAGAGGCCAAGTGAGCTCTCCCAGGGTATTTGGGGTCACAGCTCTACCTCCAGGAAGAGGAAGCACATCTATACATAAGTTTGCCCATGGATTTTAAAACATTAGGATGTAGAAAATCCAGTTTACCAAAACATTATGTGCTTGCTTTACAAAGAAAGGTAGATAGACGCACTGTGCATTGATTAGAAAAGTTTTAATGGTGGTAACCTCAGTGCATTTTAATACAGTTTGATTTACAGGAGTTCCTGGCTGTTTCAATCTGTCAGAGCAGAGCACTGGCTGGGAAGTAGGAAGATGGCCAGGGTTCTTCCTCTTGAATGCTGTCTTTGGTTTGCCAGGAGGTGTCTCCCATTTGATTGGGGTTAGATGACCATTTCTTTCACTCACAGTTCTCAGCAATTGGGCTGGATTTTTGGATGTGGGAGGAAGTCCTGCCCTGCTCGCTGCCTTTACCAAGCTGTCCTCACAGAGAGGACACTAGGTATCCAGAGACCCACCTCTGAAGTTAGGTGGTCATTGCTGTCAGGCACACACGTCACATAACAGGTCTGTGATGGACACAGCAGTGATGGTCATGGAGTATGTGACTTACATCGCAGTGGTGTCTGCTGCACAAGCAAGAGATGCTTATTACTCATTTGGGATGACCAGACTGGAAACACTTGAACCTCTTGGGTTCCCCAGTCCCAGCCCCTCCCCGCCAGGCCTGCCTCTAGTGCATACTCTGTGGCCTGCCTGCTCCTCACCTGGGCACTGACACCTTCACCCAGGGAGACCAGTTACAGCTGGGTGTCGTGGTGACTCTCGTCACTGTCCACCCTTCTGCCTGCCCTGGGACCAGGGCATCAGAGCCCGTCTGCTGGGAAGGGCTGAGTGGCTGAGCGGGTCTAGCCCTTCACTTACTGGTAAGGAAGTACAAGTTCATGGACCAAGATACCGGGTGAGTAGGGACTGGTCCAGGTCCACAACCACCTCCAACCTGGTACTCTGTCTGCTAAAAATGGGGCTTTTCTCTACTGTTTCTTCACTTGGGCACCCTTAAAACTATACCTTACCAGTATTTTTCCCAATAATTATGCTTATTTCTTAGGTGAGTGATTTAAATATATCTTGCCTCTCTAGCAACATTTCCAAAATTATAGGTGCGTGTCCACTTTTCACCTACTTCTAGGAATTTATCCTATAGATGTGTTAACACACGTGCAAAAGGACTCATTTGCAAGGTTTGTCATTGCTGCCTTACCTGTAATAGCAAAAGATTGCAGGCAACCTAAATGTCCATCAGCAGGAGGCCAGGAACAAATTATGGTCCATCCGAACCATGGAATACTGTGCAGCCATAAAACGTAAGACGGTGACTCCACGCACCCATACTGGTTCTCCCAGGACAGACTGCTGTGACAGGAGCAGGTGTGGGCAGGTGCCTGGGAGGCCTCCCCTGTGCAGCAGGAAAGTGCATTGGCTTGTATCTGTGCATATGGTCTCTGGGGAGCCACAGAGTGATTGTGGTGCCTCTGGGATGGGAGCCGGTGCTGTGAAACTGTCACTGGAGACCCTTTGTACAGTTGGAGCGCTAAAGCATGTGAATATATGGTATTTTTTAAAAGCTAAAATAAATAGAATTAAGTCAACAAGAACCAATCTCAGTGCAGGAAGGTCAAGGCTGTGGCCACGCCCTCCCGGCCCAGCCAGTCTCATGCAGGCCCCTGACCACCATTTAATAAAAAGTATCTCCTTGGAGCTCACAAAGGGGACCAGGTGTGAGCGTTTGGGTGTTTCTTGGTTAGTACGACCCTAGTTCCAGCCTTGGAGAAATGCAGCCATCTCCCTCTGGCCCCTTTGAAACTTTCCTGTTGGCTGGCTTGTCATTTTAAATCCCTGCTGATCTCTGACATCTTCAGGGGCTTTCCCACTGACAGCAACACCCAAGTCGGACTCAGCCCTGGGCGTCCCAGGCCCCCTTCCCTGGGTCTCCTCTTGAGCCACACTTGACTGGTCACACTCTTTCCTCCACGTGCTCCCTTCACCTTCCACCTCCATGCCTTTGCTCACGTGCCCAAATCCTGTCTGCCTTTCAAGGCCCAGCTCAGTTTCCACCTCTGCATGGCCCTCTGACCTTGCCTGCTTCTTTATCTGTTCCTGTCTGCTGACACCTAAGCCATTTTACATTGTGTCCTAGGTGTCTGATTCCCCACCGGCCTGTAGGCTCCTTTAGGGCCGAGTCCATGTCAGGCTCCCAGCTCCCGCTTTGTTAAGACGTTTGCCGATTGCGTGAATGGTGGTTGCCCTCGTCCTGGTGGGATTAGAAGCTGTGGGGGCAGGGCCTGGTTCACATGTGTAAGCCCCAGTGCCTGGCTCAGGGCAGGCCCAGCTTCACAGCAGGAATAACAACTGTCTGAGTGCCCTGTGTGCACTTTTTCCTTGCATCCTCATGGGGACCCGTAAGGTACAGTTGCTGTGATCCCTCTTATAGGTGACAATACAGAGTAAACAGCTTGTCCAGGTCACCGCAAGAAGTAGAATTTGGACACAAGTCTGGCTGCCTTCAAGGCTTCTACCACTTTCCCCAAATCACAGGCCCACTCTCGATACCTGTCCCACTGGCCACAGGCATCCTTTTGTCTTACTTGTGAATTTGCTTCCCCACTAGACTGCCTTGTCTGAGATCCCTTTCGGTTTAGCCCATAGGAGGTGCTCAAAGGTATATAATCTTAAAATTTTAAAAGGTATATGCTTTTACACTTCAAGGAGGTTTAACTTAGTACAGTAAAGCACACTAATTTTAAATGCACAGTGTGATGGATTTTTACATCTGAAACCTGTGCAAATCACAGTCCAGAACAATCCCAGCACCCCAGAAGGCTCCCTGGGCCGCTTCCTTGTCACCAGTCCTCCTGAGGCAACCACTACTCACACCTCATCACTGTTGACTGGTTTGACTTTCCCTGTATGGAACCAGAGAGAATACTCTAGTGAGATCCATCCAGGTTGTAGGTAGTGGTCCTCATTCTTTTCACGGCTGCATAGGAGTTTGCTGTGTGAATGAACCCCAATTAATATACCCCTTCTACCATGGATGGGCGTATGAGCTGTGTCTAGCTCTTATAAACAGGGCTACTGTGGACTTTCTTGTTCTTGTCTGTGGGGCATCTGTGGACTTATTGGGTGTACACCCAGGGTGGAAGGCTGGGCCACCTGCCTCTGCATATTTGTGTGGATGAAATTCAGGTTGGGATTTTTCACCGAGCTACCTGGGCAGGAGTCAGGCTTCTTGTCGAAGGGGTTCCAGGGGTCAGGGCAGGTTTAGGGGTCTTGGCTTAGACAACCTGTTCCCACGGGGCAGTAGGACCATTGAGGTTCAAGGTCGTGCACCTGAAGGGGACCCATTTGTGCAGTGCTGGATGGGGTTAGCTGGATGGAGAGGCGATCACATTTAAAGCAGTGCAGAGCTCAGCTAAAGAGGCTGAGGATTGGCCCATCTTTTTTCAGTATGGGAGAAAAGGGAGGTGGTTAAAATTTGGCCTGGTGTGTGTTTAAAAAGAAAAGAATTATAGGACTGAATGAAATGAGCCCTTACTGAAGGATTTTTTATTAATTTGTTCCCTTATATCCCTGCCCCGACTCCCCAAGTGAAGGATAGATGTATGATTTTTCTTTCTTGGTTGACAGATTTGTGGGAAGTTGGCCTCAGGAGAAGGGGGAAATGTGGCACTGATAGAGTGGCCCAGCTTGTCTGTGTTGGAAGGGGGGAGTGGGACCAAGTGATGGGACCCTCCCCCTCCTGAGGGCATGTGATCCTTTTTCCAAAGGCTAATCAGGCAGACTGGCCAGCGACTCTCCCTCTAATCCCCTCTGGAGAGGGGCCAGGCTGGGGGTTGCTGACCTGCTCTGATGTGGGTTAGCCTCCCCACAAAGGCAGCCACCCAGAAGTTCCCAGAGGCAAACAGCCCCGGAGGCAGGCGGCTTGTCATTCCCAGTCCCAGACCGCTAAAGAGGGAGCAGAGGGGCCAGTTCAGGTTCACCCTGCCCAAGTAAACTTCTACCCCACGAGCTATGTTCAGATGAAGTTTCTCCATAGATATTAATTAAACTCCCTCCCAGACTGCTTAATATTCTGGAGATGTTCATGCGAACATGTTGCCAGTTTAGCTTGGCCAGTGGGTGTGTGGTAACTGCCTGAGTGAGTGAGTACTTCATGGCTGCAGCTCAGAAGGGTTTGGGTCTGAAACTAATGAATGAAAATATGACTGCAGAAGGTTTAAAAAAGAGCAGACAACCAGACAGGACTGACTTGGGTCTCAGAGACAGTTGGGAATGTGTTGGGAGTGACTGAGTGATGGGACCGTTCCCCTCTTGAGGGCATGTGATCCTTTTTCCAAAGACTAACCAGGGAGAATGGCCAGGGATGAAATGACTGAAATAGGAGAGTACTCATAATAGGTAACATAGTATTAGGCCCTATTATCAGGGCTTTCTTAGCGTGTTTATTCCTTACAACTCTCGGGGGTAGGTATGGCTGCAACCCCATTTTACAGCTGAGGAAGCTGAAGCAAGAAGGTGTTATGTAACTGGCCCACGGTCACAAAGCTAGTAAGTGGCAGAGCTGGAAGTCAGGTCTCGGTGGCCTGACTCCGGAGCCCACAGAAATCTGCGGGTTTCATGGTGTGGCCAGGGAAGTATGAGGAGCCATGCACCAGGGCTCTGGGCAAAGGACTGTCTCCTCTGTAAGCCGGGTATATCCGTTTCCTACTGCTGCCGTAACAAGTTACCAGAAACTCGGTGACTTAAAATGCAAATTGATTATCTTACACTTTGGTGGTCAGACGTCCAAAATGTATCTCACTGGGCTAAAATCAAGGTGTTGGCAGAGCTGTGTCCCTTCTGGAAGCTGCAGGGGAGAGTCTGTTTTCTTGCCTTTCCTAGCGACTAGAGGCCACTTGCATTTTTTGGCTCATGGTCCTTCCCTCCATCTTCAGAGCCAGCAGCTTAGCATTTTCTCTCTGCTTACCTTGTCACACTGGCTTCTTGGCACTCTCACTGCCTCCCTCCCTCTTACAAGGACCCTTGTGATTATATCGGGCCTACACAGGTAATCTGAGAGAATCTCTTTATCCCAAGATCCTTAACTTAATCACATCTGCAAAGCCCCTTTTGCCATGTAAGTTAGAATATTCATAGGTTTGGGGGTTAGGCCATAATTCAGCCTTCCAGACAGGAAATTGGGTGGGCGGAGAATAAGGGCAACAGCAAGGGGTCCCCCAAACATGAAGTGAAAATGACTCAGTAAAATCTGGGCGAGGCCATGTGACTCTGACATACCTGAATTCCAAGGCAGCTGGCAAGTTCAGTGACTACACATAGCTTTGCAGCTTCTCTGGGAAAGGTAGGCATCTGCAGAAGGGAAGTCAGCCTGGAGATGTCTCTCCTGGAGCAGGATGGGGCGGGGCCTGAATTAGGGGAAGTGAGCAGTTGCCTCACTTGGAGTTGTTTTCTAGGTGTGGTGTGGCTCATCAGGTCTGGCCAGGGCCTGGTGGAAATTTATTCAAGACCTCCCACTTCCCTATACTCTGATTGTGTCCCCTTCTGTTGAGGGCTTAGGCACCCCAGTCCCCTGATAGGAGGTGAAGAGGACATTCATAAACTAACACTCTTCTTTTTCTTGTGAGCTGGGTTTGCCCAGCCACATTCTCCTGACCCCACTGGACTTGACTTTCTGGACCTGAGCTGAGCTCCATCCAGCTCTGTGACTGGTGGCCCAGCAGGGCTCTGTGTCCTAGAGCTCCCTGTGGCTCCTCCCGGGGAGGGGGGGTGCCTCTGCCTGGATGCTCTGACTGCAACGAGACCCACTTCACACCACTGTCAGGGGGGCTTTGTCAAACTGTAGAGGCCACAGGTGGTCCGTCAGTCAGGCTGCACTGACCCCCTGCCCCTACTGGCTAGTTAATAGCAGCCTGGTGGAGATATCCTGCTCTGGGCACACCCCTGGCTAAGTGTCCATCAATGTCTTGTCTCCATACCTTTGTCCTTGCAATTTCTTCTGTCCCCAAAGCAGTCATGAAGCGAATACCTTTTCAGCATGGCACACGGTCCCTGCCCTCATGGAGCCCCACTTGCAGGATGTTAAGGGAATAAGTCTATAATCACAGTTGTGGTAAATTGTACAAAAGACGCGAAGATGTGCCATGCACAAACTGTAATAGGTTATAGAAGGCGATGGCTGTCAAGGCAGGTGGGGATGAAGACCTGTTGGGGGCAGGAGAACATTCCATTCCCTGGGGTTGGCACCGTGGTGGTGGAAGGTGTCGCAGTTTTAGAGCTGGAAGGAGCTGCAGAGAGCAAACATACTCACTGAGGGGTTAGGAGAACAAACATACTCCTTACCTGGTCAAAGCTTATTGAGTAATTTGTCTAGGGTCTGAGGCAGGTGCTATGGATTTGGATTGCAAATAGGACCTGACTTCTGCCCTCCAGAAGGTTCAGGCGAGCTGGGGAGAAGAGAGGTGAGAGTAAACTCTACAGAGGTTCCTAGGTCACTGTTCCTGCCCCAGAGGACTTCTAACCCTGTTTGATTGGGAACTTCTTTATTCTAGAAGCAACCAGAAAATTGCTGGACTGTTGGTAAAAAGTCTTTGTCTTGGCAGACAGTCACCTTCCTGTTGCTCCCACCAGGTGGACTGGGTGTGTCCTGATGGAGCATGTAGAACAAGTCCCTTTGCCCTCCCTGGTGTGGCCTCCAGGTTGGAAGACATGTGTGAGACAGTGACTCAGTCTCCATCCGTGCCTTCACCTAGCCCATCTCTTCCTCCTGCCAAATGTTCAGCTCCTTCAAGTGAGCCCTGGAAAGTGTCATTGGTGGAGAGGGAACCAAGTGACAGAAAGCTTGCAATGTGCAACAGGAGGCTTGGTGCTCAGTTGATTGATTCTTCTAAATCCCTACTGTGTGCCTGGCACCGTCCTGGTCCTAGAGATGGATGACTCAAGTGTAGGGAGACAGGAGCCCTGTCAGAGCCGACCTTCGAGCCCTGGGAGTGAGCTGGCCCTAGGGTGAGGCCGTGATGGTTAGGATGACTTGTGAGGGAAGAGTTGGCACTCTCCACGAGGACCTGGGCAGTGGGGAGGGCACGTTGGCACAGAGGCAGGGCTGCATGTGCAGAGACCCAGTGTTGCTAATGTACAGGGAAGAGTCAGGGAGGGAGGCTGGGCCCAGTTGCCCAGGGCCCTGGGCTTGCTGCAGAGGAGTCAGGACTGCACCCCCACTGCCCTATCCTGATGTGTCCTCAGAGGCTGTCAGGTCAGGAAGAAGGCTGTGGTTACTCTTGAAAATAAGTGAAAAGCCACATTTGATCCCTGCTTCCTCAAGTGTCACACTCCCTGCAGCTCCCAAGCACGGTCCAGGCCCCTGCTCCTTCTCGACATCTTTTTGGAATCCAGAGCGCTCGAAATCCCAAGGGTTCTTCCCGCGTCTGCTGCAAACTAATTTTATTTTTTTAATTTTAACTTTTGCAGTAAAAATCTGACCTGAATTGATGAGAGACTAATTATGGTCTTTAAAAATATCTCACGTTTCTCTATGGAACTACTATGTGTTTGAGTTCGGGGTGCTGCCCAGACCCCTCCGGGGGTGTCACAGTATACAGCATCATAATCCTTTCTAAAATCCGCAAGACTGAATTCCTAAACTCATTTGGCTGAAGGGCCCTGACTACAGCACAGTGCACCACGAAACAGTTCAGAGAATCCAGTCACCTGCCCAGTCACAGCTGGGTGGCGGCGCCAAGACTCTGGCTCAGTGTCCCTGACTCAGAGCCTGGGACAAAGTACAGACTGGCCTGGCCTCTTCGCAGCCTGCGCAGCAGTGTGCGAATGAGGCCACATGTGTGCCACGACCTCGCTGGCAGGTGGGCCACAGGGAGAGAGGTGGGACCAAGTCCTGATGGTGCTTTCTGTCTGACCCGCAGCCTGGGACAGACGGGCAGAGACGCTGCATAGGAGAGGGGAGCATGTCGGCCGCTTGGCTTTTCCCACTGCGTCCAGCACTGCTCTTCAGACTTCCTTTGCTCACACCCCTCTCAGTAAAAGCACTTTTTGAGCACATGCCTCTAGTACATAGAAATTTATGTGGTTAAAACTACATACATGTATTTACCTCACTGTTATGTGCATCTTAAAATCTGCATCAAAAAATGAAATCAAAGGATGAGCTAAAGATGTAATTTTAAAAATTTAAGATTCCTAGCCAGGGAGCTACCCACATACCAAAAAGCAAATAAATAAGTAAATAAATAAATAAATTTAAAATTATTTTGTTGGTAGTACAAAAGCTTTCTGGCTTCATATGCTTGATTGTTTTTGGAAATTGTGCTGAGAACAGTTGGAAGGTCTGGCTGTATGTTCATTTGCATTACGTACTTTGTCTTCATGGCTGCCCTCCCTGATAAAGAAGATCCCTGCACAGCACTTGTTGCTGCACACAGGAAATGCATCCCTGGCTTCTAAATCAGGTTACTCATTTTTCCATCCCATCCACTGTGTATGCAGAGGATTTGATGAAATTTGGCTAGTACATTTCCATCCTCTGTGATGCCAATCAGATGTTTTTGTAAACTAAGTAGAGGTGTTTTATTTTAAAGTCTTAACACGAGTTCAGAACCACTCAGATGCTTTGGAAATTTTTAAACAGAAAATTGGGTTACGTAGGTTTTGAGGAATTCAGATCTGAGAGTTTTGTAAGTGAGTCTTACAAAGTAAGTTAGTAGGATTGTGTTACAGTAGAAACGTTTCCGAATAGCCCTCACCTCGGTTTCTTTTCAGAGACAGTTCCTTTTCCATTCATTGTCAGAACATGCTTCTCCTGTCAAGGGTCATATTAAACATGCTTAAAGATGTTTTGAAAAAAATCACTGGGAAGCACATCTCTGATAGTCAGTGGTTGTAGGAAAAAACAGGCAAATTTGGAACAGTTTTTTTTTTTTTGTAAAACAAATGTATGTTGGACTTGGTTGTTAGGTGTGACAGGTCTTTTTGATTGCTTTTCTGCAAGATAACCAGTACATCTGACAGATGATTTCCTGAGTTACTGTCCATACTGTTACAAGTTTTGTGGAAAATTCTACTGTTCTACTGTATAATGCTTTTTATTATGGACATTTTCAGATGCACAAAAGTAAGAGCAATAGTACGAAGGCTGTCCGTAAAAAATCCCAGCCATAATAAATGCCTCTCTTTTTCATATTGCATGGCCGGATACTTTCCAGACAGCCCTTGTGTCACGACTTTGTCTCTGTCAGTCACTCTGCTTGTTGAATCTCTTTCCCAGCCCTTTTAAAGAGTAAATCCCAGATATCATGTTATTTTTCACCCTTAAGTAATTAAGTAGGTATCACTACTTGATAAAGGCTTTCCTAAAAACCTTTTTTATTTTGAAATAATTGTAGGCTCAGAAAAAGTTGGAAAAATAGCGTGTAGAGTCTCACATTCCCATCTTCCTTCAATGGTGACATCTTATAATGGACATGAGTACAGTACTATTAACTAGACTATTATTCAGGTTTCACTGTGTTTATGTGTGTGTAGTTCTATGCGATTTCCGGTAGGTTGCTGCCACCACTCTCAGTACAAGGTAGCTCGCCACGTGGAGGAAATATCCTAAGCTACCCTCTGCATATTTGTGCACAACTTTGCTGTCCTCTGCCAACCACTCATCTGTTCTCCATCTTTATAGATTTGTTGTTTTAAGAATGTTATATAAATGGAATCAGACAGTATGTGACCTTTGGGATTGGCTGTTTTCAGTACAAGCAATTGCTACCTCTGTCAATAGTTTGTTCCTTTTTGTTGCTGAGTAGTGTTCCATGGTCTGGACAACCGATGTTTAACCTTTCACCTGTGGAACGACATTTGAATTGCTTCCAAGTTTTGGCAATTACAGATATAGCTGCTGTGAACATTCATGTACAGGTTTTTGTGTGAATGTAACTTTTCATTTCCCCAGGATAAAAAAAAAGTCTAAGAGTGATTACTGGGTTGTATGGTTGCATGTTAGTTTTGTAAGAAACTGCTGTTTTTATAAGAGACTGTTTTCCAGAGTGCCTCTTCCACGTTGCACTCCCACCAGCAGTGTATATGAGATAATTTCTCTGCATCCTCGCCTGCATTTGCTGTTGTCATTGTTTTTATTTATGGGTGTGTAGTGATACCTGTGTAGTGATGTCTCATTATGGTTTTAGTTTGCATTACCCTGATAGCTAATGATGTAGAACAGCTCTTTATGTATTTTATTGGCCTTGTATCCTTCTTGAGTGAAATGTCTGTTCATGTCTTGTGCCTGTCTTCTAATTTGGTTGCTTCTTTTTACTGTTGAGCTTTGACCATTCTTGCTATATTCTAGATGCTAGTCATTGTCAGATATGTGACTCACACATACTTTCCTTCACTATGTGGCATGTCTTTTCAGTCTCTTGAGTCACAGTGTAAAAGTTTTTACTTTTTGTGAAGTCCAGTCTACCAGTTTCCTTTTTTGAGTCATGCTTTTGGTGTCAAGTCTAAGAACACTTTGCCTAGGCCTAGGTTTCAAAGATTTTTCTTTTATGTCTTCTACAATTTTTATAGTGTTACATTTTATGTTTAAATCAGTGATCCATTTTGAATTAAGTTTT
>PVJL010005326.1:59939-110666 GCA_004026885.1 Lyroderma lyra
TTTTTTTTTTTTTTTTTTTTTTTTTTTTTTTTTTTTTTTTTTTTTTTTTTTTTTTTTTTTTTTTTTTTTTTTTTTTTTTTTTTTTTTTTTTTTTTTTTTTTTTTTTTTTTTTTTTTTTTTTTTTTTTTTTTTTTTTTTTTTTTTTTTTTTTTTTTTTTTTTTTTTTTTTTGCCTCTGAATGTCCATTTGTTTCAGCACTATTTATTGCAAAGATTATCCTTCCTTCATTCATCAGACTTTTATTTTTACATACCTACCATGCCCTTATCACACCTGACTAAATAAGAATTTTTTATGTTATCTATTTTTAAGATGTCTTTTAATCATTTGTTTATTAGCATTAGGACCCAACAAGCACATTGCATTTAGTTATAATGTCTCTTGAGTCTCTTGCCCCTCAACTACCTTTGTTTAGAAGCCACTGATTTGTTGCAGAAACCAGGTCATGTGTCCTGTAGACTGTTCTGTGGTCTGGATTTGGCTGCTGCTTTCTTGTGGCATTATTTAATCTGTTCTGCTACCTTCTCTATCTCCTGGGTATCGGTGGTTGGTTCTAGAGGCTTGTTTTGATTCCAGTTCACTTTTTGGGCAAGAGTCCTTTCTAGGTTGTACTGTGTGCTTCCCATGCAGCCCATCAGAGGCTCGAAACTTTGCTTTTATTTATTTATTTATTTATTTTTTGGTATGTGGGTAGTTCCCTGGCTGGGAATCGAACCCAGGCCACAGCGTTGACAGTGCCAGCCCCGAAACCTTAAGCCACTACAGGGAACTCCGAGGCTCGAAACTTTAGTTGCTCCATTTTAGTGATATTGATCTTGACTGTGTGGCCTGAGCCATCCCTTATCAAATTCCCCATCAGCCTTTCACTGGAAGACCCAGTCAGGGTTTATCATTGGTGGTTCTATTATGCATTGATCATCCATACTTACATCCAATATTGGTACTAGGAGTTGTAGAAGGGTCATTTTTTTTATTCTTTCATTCTGTCTGCTTTTATTAAGGGCACATCTGTAAAGTAGAACAACTCCTAGTCAGTTATGTAGTTACTCTGAAATATAATTGCAGGAACTGAGGCTCTGGGACATGAAGTCTTGTTCCCAGGCTGGCGGGTGATGGACTGAGGTAAGCGGGAATCCTGTTCGGAATGGTTGTGCCCCGTAAACAGTCTGCCCCGAAGTCCCCGTCACTTTGAAGCCTTCCCTGACCCTCTCCCCAGCTGTGGCCAAGGCAGTTGACGCTGCCTGTAGCTCCCTTCATTCGAGCACAGTGCAGTGGGGTTAGGTCTCCAGGTCACCCTCTCGCCTGGAGCAGGGGTGTGGAGGCACTGGGAGCTCCTTGAGGCTGGGCTGCAGGACACATTGCTGGAGAGATGATTCGGGCATCTCCCCCACCCCCCCCACCCCCCACCCCCAGGGCTCTCTGTCGTGTCCTTGGCAGAAGTTTAACATTCGGTCAGTTAAGAAAATAGGGAGACCTGCCAGAGCATCTGGGGTTCTGAGTTTCATCCTATGTATCCCACCCACATCAGGGTACATGGACTACATTGAAAAAGGGGAGCCATGGAAGTCCTTCTCTGAACCCCTTTCCCGAGGATGTGAAGGGGTTGTTCCAGACCAGCGTCCTGCCTGCTTGTGAGGCCTGGGTGAGCAAGAGGTCTTTCTCAGATAAGTGCCTATCCTGAATGTGACAGGATGGGACTCCCAGTGTCCACCCCCTGCCCCCAACACGCACGCGCGCGCGCACACACACATACACACTCTGCACAGTTGGCGGGGTCCAGCATTATGCACTACCCTGGGTCCAGGGAGCAGGGTAGGCTGTGGAAAATAGCCTTCGTGGAGTCGCTGTCGCCTGCCTCTCATGGGTGCTGGGGCCATGCGTCTTTGAGTCAGAGTACAGCTTCAAGTACTTCGGGGGAATATTCTGAAAACCCTTGAATTATTTGGTGCTGTCCCAGGGGGTGGCAAAACCAAGTTCCACATCATTTTCCCATCTCTGAGATGGAGATGATGTTACTTTGAAGTTGCTATGAGAAAAAACTAAAGCTGACATTTGGCAAAGTGGTTTGGAAGTCACAGGGCGTGGCGCAGTAACGTGGCAGGCAGGGGTCAGGCCACAGAAACCTCCCAGCGACGTGGCCTCCCCTCCTTCCCCTTCCTGTGGTAGGACAGGCGTGGCCGTGTCTGGTACGAGGCTCTGAAGCGGACAGCAGCTTATGGGACCTGTGTTTAGCCCTGGCTCTGATTTGGTGGCAAGTTATGCACTCTCTCTGAGTGGATTTCTTCTCAGGAACAAGATGACCTACATGCGTGTTGAGCGTCCCTCTGGGGTTGAGAGAGAGGCACTTGAGTGGAAATTTTTCTGGAGCCTGTGGGTGCCCCCTCCTGTGAGCAGGGTCAGAGCTCAGCAGTTGCCCCTGGCTGGGGAGACCACTGTCATTAGAACAAAATAGCCTTTGACACGTGCCACCCCTGCTGGGAAGACGAGGATTTAGGAGTGTTTGTACTTCCTCTGCCCACCCCCCTCCAGTTCTCCATGTTTGTTCATTTAATTTGGGATGATAGACAAAGATGATGATTTACAACCCAAGTCTTCTTTTTTAGGAAGTGTTTCTGGCCTTGGTTTTCAATTTTGCAACCATACTTATAGGAGCTATTCTTAGACTTGTCACTGTGTCTCTTTTTCAAAGCTTTGCCACCAGACTTTATATAGACACCTTCTCCGTTTTTGAGTTTCTTTATATAGATACCTTCTCCATTTTTGGTTTCTAATCTAGATACATGTCTTGGTTCATATGTTAGAGATCATTTATTTTTATAGGAAAGTAGAAATGTAAAAGCCTCTCCTAGGTTGAAACTTACAGCTAAGAGCAGACGTGATGTATAGATAGTGGCAGAAGATACTAGAGACATTGGAGTGGGTCGAGGGCACAGCTGGGAAGCGTAGGGAGACAGTGGGTCAGGCTGTGGGCCCAGGTGCACCCCAGCAAGGCCCAGGGAAACCCGCCCGTGTCGGTATGTTCTGGCTGAGAATGTGAACTCAGACTTGGGAGGAGAGGTCATGTGGGCTGCCCTCTCATGTGGGGTTAAGGCTGAGATGTTGGGTTTTAGGTTTTGGCCATTTTCTGGGTCAGGCGGCAGAGGCCCTCTGGGGCCAAGTGAATCTGTGTGGGGACACAGGGCTGGTTGATGAGGAATCTGGGGCTTGAGCTTGGGCCTGGGCTCTTTCCATAGAGTCCCCACTTCTCCTCTCTGCATTCATTTCTGCAGTGGCCAGATGTTCCTCTGGTCGCATTGCAGGTTGTTGCCAGACATTGTGATTCTAGCATAGTCTTTCAGGGCCTCTGCTGCAAAGGGATTCAATGACCCCAGGATGGCATTGACCAGCCTGTCAACAGGTGGCAGCACTGGAAGGGACATCTGTCAGGGCCTGGGGCTTGGATGCCCAGATCAATTGCCTAGGTTCCAGCGTCTGGCCTGGCATTGGTCCCTGTTTGTAAACTTGGAAGAAGAGCCCTAATAGCCCTTCCTTGAACTGTATCTGAGTTACTTTTTATTTATTTCTTTTTTTATAACTTTTTTTTTTTTTTTTTTTTTTTTTTTTTTTTTTTTTTTTTTTTTTTTTTTTTTTTTTTTTTTTTTTTGCTTTTTGGTATGTGGGTAGCTCCCCAACTGGGAATCGAACCCAGGCTGCAGCACTGACAGCGCCAGCGCCGAAGCCTTAAGCCACTACACCATCAGGGAACTCCCTAAGTTACTTTTTAATATGAAATTGTTAATTTATTAGCACGGGTACTGAGGTTGCCACTAGGAAGCTTGGGGCTCATATGAGAGCCTATCTGGGATAATTGGACAGGACGCTGAAATGCTATTCTCTGCTCTCCCCTCTCTTTACTTTCCCATCCAGAATCTTCTTTAATGTTAGTTTCCTTTACTCTGTTCTTTGCTTCTCTGTGAAGTACCTCACATTCCTTTGGAAGTAAGGAGTGAAAACCAGTAGATTAAATAAAGTAGATGCTATTAAGTGGTCCCTGCGCTAAGCTTGGTACTGGGATTCAAAAACGAAAGTGTGGTCTTGTCTCAAAGAGCAGACAGCTTTAGAAGGATAAGCACATGAGCAAATGACACAACCGTGTTGTGCGTAATACCAAAGTGTGGAAAACGGGTGCAGTATCTGGTTGGAGGACATGTGGGTGGCAGGCTTTCAGAAAACAGGGGCCGAGTTAAAAGATGAGCAGTCTGAAGGAACGCAGGGTGGGAAGGGCCACCGAGTCTCCAGTGTAGCACAGATGGGTGGGTGTCAGCACTGGAGAAGTTGGGGACATAGGACAAAGGAAAGGAGATGACCTCGACGATCAGGTGCTCTTGCTACACAGGGAAGGTGAGGAGGTATGGATTGGCAGGTATGTATTTACTGAGCACCTGCTGTGTGCCCGGCACTGTTCCAAGTGCTGGAGCCCCAGTTGTGGGCAGAACAGAGCCTCTGACCTTGAGAGCTGTGTCTGGTGGGAGAAGGCAGACAGTTAACACCACGTGAGTTGACAGTTTGTCAGATGGAGTCATGTGACAGTGATCTGGGGGAAAGCACGGAAAGGGGCCAGGAGCGCCTGGGGTGGGGGGTGTTGCCATGTTTTGGGGGTGCTCAGGGCAGAGACCTAAGGAAGTGTGGGAGCCAGCTGTATGGGCAGAAATGGCTGCGCGCAGGCCTGCGGTGAGAGCAGGCTTGGCCCGGTCGGGGCAGCAGGGAGCTGTGTGGGTGGAGTGGAGGATTGAGGTGGGAACTGTAGGAGATGAGATGTGTTTGTGCTCGTTGGTGTGCCCATCAGGCAGTCTTGTGGGTCTCAGTGGCTTTCACTCTGAAGGAGGCAGGAGCTTCTGGAGAGTTTGGAGCAAAGGACATACCCACTCTGGCTAACGTAGAAGGCTCATACGGCTGCCCTCTGATGACTGCACAACGGGGGCGAGGAGAGAAGCAGAGAGACTGGTCAGGAGCCTGTGCCATCGATTCAGGGGAGATACGGGGGTGCTGGGCCATGGAAACACACGGTGAGAGCTTAGGAATGTTTTGAAGGTGGACATAGAGACCTGGAAGATTCTTTCCAACCCTGCCACTTGCCCTGGGAAGAGGTTAACACTGCAATTTCCTCTCTCTAGGCCAACTCTTGGATTACTCCCAGGGTTTCTCTCAGGGAGCCCCCTGCTGCCAGGCACCATGAGGGGGGTCGCGCTGGCCCCGGATCCAGCATCACCCACAACCGCGGCAGCCTCGCCCAGTGTCTCCGCAACCCCCGAGGGCAGCCCCACGGCCATGGAGCAGCCTGTGTTCCTGATGACAACGGCTGCTCAAGCCATCTCCGGCTTCTTTGTTTGGACAGCCCTGCTTATCACCTGCCACCAGGTACCCAGGCCAGTCAGGAGTCCCTGAAGGCCTGCTAGAAGGATCCTGAGAGGTTTCTAGTCCAAATAGTATTAGTTAAGTTAGAGCAGGTGACGCTGCAGTAGTAAATAAACCCAGAAATAACCCAGGCTTCCCCTGGTAGAAGTTGATTTGCTCACATCCCAGCCCACTGCAGGTCGGTTCCATCTTGTGGCTGCAGCATCTTGCAGCTTCAGACCTCATCCATCTGACCACTGCAGGAGGGACATGTGGGGAGGGCACTCTGGGTGTTTTACCATCTAGATCTAGAAATGACACTCATCTCTCCTGCTCACCTTCCGTGAGCTGGAAGTGATCATGTGTCCAGCCTGAGCCGCAGGCAGACTGGGAATTGCAGGAGCACTGGGGAGTCGGGGACCCTTTGCATATGAGAAAATGGAGACCCAGCGGGGAAGGAAGAGGACTCCCTGGTCACATACAGGCCGGTGGCCAAGCTGGGGTGGAGGTTAGGTCTCCCATGTCCCTGTGCTCGCGGTCCCACCGGAGGCTGGTGTGGGCTGAGGGGGGCCTTGGCTGCCTGAGGAAGGAGGGCTTGGAAGGTTGCCCAGGGAAGAAGGGAGGCTGAGCCTGTTTGGGTCCCCTGTCAGCTCTTCGCCCGCCGCCCCGGGTTCCCCATCCCTTCTAGAACCCAGTTGCTTCCAAAACAGTTGGCTCATAGCGGACAGGGAATATTTTGTTCTTCCTCCTGAGCCCAGAGCTTGGCTGGGCCAAGTGGGAAGTCATGAGAGCCGAGACGACAGACTCGGGCTGCTGGGAGCGATGATCATGGTTAGAGCGGTTCTTGGCATCTGTGTGTAACTTGTATTTTTACCCCTGCTTTCCAAAACCCGCATTTCACCCTCCCAACTCCCGGTGAGGCAGGCAGCGCTGCCTCTGTTCAGCAGATGGGAGAATGAGATGCAGGATGAGCACGTCACTGCAGCCTCTCAGCCAGGAAGCGCCTCCACCCTCCGTGGAGTGAGGGTCCCATCTGTCCTCCCTCCACACCAGACGTTAGTTAAGGGATGGGGCCGGGTGCCGGTGTGTAGCTGCACGCCCCGGGACCAGGTGTTTGGGGGTGGGGGGCCTGCGAGGCACACACACTGAAAGTCTCTGCACCACACGGACCTGGGTGCACGTGGGCCCCAGGGAGCTTGTTACAGCTGGATTCCCTGGTCCGTCCTTGATTCTGATTTGGACGGTCTTGGGCATGATCTCATGGCCCCCATCTCTGTGAGGCTGGCCTTGACACCAGCACATGCTCCCTGCAAGCTTCATGCACCCCTTGGTTTGATGTCACAGCAGCCTCACACCAGAAGGTTCATCATCCCATTTTACAGAGGAGGACGCTGGGGCTCAGAGTGGAGTCACTTGGTCACAGAAATAGTGAGTGGCAGAGCTAGATGTGCCCTCAGCTGGGCCCGTCCTCTCGTGGAGCACAAGGGCGGGGGGCGCTGCTGTGACGGGGGCTGTGTGGCTGACGTGGCCCCTCTGCCCCCAGATCTACATGCACCTGCGCTGCTACAGCTGCCCCAATGAGCAGCGCTACATCGTCCGCATCCTCTTCATCGTGCCCATCTACGCCTTCGACTCCTGGCTCAGCCTCCTCTTCTTCACCAATGACCAGTACTACGTGTACTTCGGCACCGTGCGCGACTGCTACGAGGGTGAGTTCGGCGAGCAGGCAGGGCGCCAGGGCCGGCCCGGACCGGGGGCGCACACTGCCTGCTGCCTGGCACCTTGGAGCCGGAAGTCCCCCTCCCCACTTCTCCTCAAGGGGCCACCTCTCCCTTTTTTACCCACTTCGGGTTTCCGTCCAGGCTCACATTGACAGGTGACAGCGCAGATGTAGCCAGAGTCTCACCCTTGCAGTTGCCCTTTGTGATGTGGCTCCCAAAATATACCTGGAAACAGGGATCCCCCACCTGTCTCATTTCTCAGTTTTGGTGTTTCAGATGCGGTGGGGGGAGGGGGGTGAGGCAGCAAATGAGTGGTTCATTTGTCTATAGAAACCCCAGGTACAGGCAGATTGGTGTTTACCCAGGGGTCTGTGGCACCGCAAGGGCTGGGCCTCCCTCCCCATGTGTCTTAATTCTGAGGGCTCTGTCCCAGGAGGAGCTCCACTGTGCCCCCCAGAAAGGTGACTCACTGCCTTTTGGGGACCTCCATTCTTGTGTGTGGCATAGAAGCACCACCCGCTCTGGTACTGAGCTCTAGGCACTGGGCTGCAAAGAGGAAAGCCAGCCCTCACCCTGCCTGCCCTCTGGGAGCCTTTGCCACTTAGACAGTCACACACGAGATAGGGATGCTCTCTCACTGGGACCCATCTGTCCCCAGTGGGGAGGGCGGGGAGCAGGGAGCTGAGCCTTAGAGAAGGAGTTGGTATCTGTTGGGAGGCTGGGGAGGAGAATCCATTCAGGGCAGCAAGGAGTCCCAGTATGCCCTGACAGGAGTGGAGGGAGAGGTGGGAAGTGGGGGGAGGTGAGGGGCAGCCCTGGTCATTGGCTGGAGACAGGATTGCCCCAGGAGGTAGGGACAGGGACATTCATAGCCTTGCAGGCCATACAGAGAAGTGTAGATCTTTCTTATGTTGATGCATAAAAATGTGATGTGGTTGGAAATCACAGGTTAGAAACATCTCCAAGTGGAGGGTGGATGAAGGAGGGAGAGGACAGGTAGAGGGTCCAGGACAGGTCACAGGTTAGCAGGGTTGGGGAGGGAGGGGTCCTTGAATTCAACGTCCCCGCTCCGATGCTCACTGTCCTCTCAAGTGGTGCATTTTCCTGTCCCCTCCTGTCCTGCACTGCTGGTTTCCGATAGAGTGACCAGATGTGATTTTCCTTAGACTGGGGCCAGGCAGCTCTGCCATAACCCATTGTCACTTCCCTGACCCAGGAGGGCTTTGTCCTTGGCCCTGGGCTTCATGGATATTAGGGTACAATATGCTTGTCCCCAAGAAACTGGAGTCCCTTTTCTGGTCTCGCTTTGAACCTGTGTCTACCTGAGGGCTCACAGGGTACAGGACATGCCTTTGGGCGTGGCAAGGAAGTTCAGACGCCTCACACATTGCCCCCTACCCCCACCCCCCACCGCCTGCTCCTCCAGCCATACCGACCTCCATTCTGGCCTGGGCACAAAGCGTTTGCCCAGTGCCTGCGAAAGTCCCCTCCAGCTGATCCTTCCTTCTCCTCCATCTTGACTCTGGTGTCCCCTCAGAGAGGCCTTCCTGGTCGCTTCCACTCCCCATACCCTGTGTCCTCGTGGCCTTATGGTGGTTGGCAGCAAGTGTGTGCCTGGTGTGTGCTCGACTTCCTGAGTGGAACGGTAGCTATGTGGGTCCGGTGCTGACAGAGCCGGGCACATGGTAGGTCCTCACTGGTTCCGTATTTTTTGCATGAAACACTTGCTGTGTGCCTCATCCCCGTGGGGCCTCACCGAATTCCCAGGCTGGTGTCCCTGCCTGGCTCTGCCAGGTGAGAATGCTAAGGCCATGTGGGGACTTGCTCAGGGCGTCCTTGGTGCCTGATGTTCCTGGAAGCAGCAGAGTCCCCAGGGAAACCTCTGGGTACCTGCGGAGCTGCAAGGCTGGGGTTGGAAAAGGTGGGGCCCAGAATCCTTTTCCATTCAGCTGTCAGCCCCACGTGGGTGCCCACAAGCAGCCTCTGCTCATCCTTCAGAAGCTAAAAGCTGTTCCTTGGCAAAGGGGCCTCTCCTGTGTGGTCGGGGGGGGTGGGGACTGGGCAGGCCTGGAAGACTGGGGTGCTCAGCAGCGGGTGGGGGGAGGGGTGTCATAGCCTCCACACCATCCTCACTCTGCCCCAGAGGCCGCAGCAGATGGTTGGTGACTCCCCCCATTCCAGAAGCCTCTTTGTTCAGGCCCTGTCTGTCCCCCTTCCTCCCAGCCTAGCCCTGTGAAGGTCCTCGCAGGAAGTCTGCATATCCTAGCGACGCCATTGTCGCCTGAGCTCCTCCCAGGGAGTTGACAAACAGCACAGCAGCTGCTCTGAGTCCAGGCTGCCCCAGTTAACCCGCCTGGTGTCTGAGCCAGTGGCTGGGCTTGGCCCTCACCTTGCCCATTCTGCACCTCTGCTCACCTCCACTGGCCCCCTCCCGGTGCTCCGCTGCTCGTCCCGGGCCCCCTCCCGGTGCTCCGCTCCTCGTCCCGGGCCCCCTCCCGGTGCTCCGCTCCTCGTCCCGGGCCCCGTCCCGGTGCTCCGCTCCTCGTCCCGGGCCCTCTCCCAGTACTCTTTTATCTGCACACGTGCCGCAGCAGCCCTGGGACCTGCCTCTGTGGGTCCCCCCGTTAGCTCCCCCTCCCGTGGTTCCTCCTCAGCGTGCAGGACCCTGGAAGTGGCCGGCGTTGGCTGGGTTGGAGGACCCTGACTTCAGACCCAGGCTGTTCCTGTGGAAATCCCTCAGAGCTGGGCTCTGCTGACAAGAGACAGGCGTTTGTTTTTCTTTTTAACAAAATTAAAACAACAAAAATTTACTTTTATTAAAATCATAGTTCATATGGTTGAAACATAGAACTGCCCTAACTCCTCGCTCCCAAGTTCAGTGCACTTTCAGCTCTTTTAAACCGTTCCCCACCCCCGGAATAACCTAAAAATATGCTTGTACTGTTGTTTGTTGATTTTTCAGTTTTATGTGGTGTTACGTAGGGACTCCCTACTGTGCAGGTGTTTGACTTAGGTACTTCCCTCCAACTCTACACACCCACACTTTTCTTTCCTTCATATTTTCAGTGTACACGGTTTTTTCTAAGTCTTCATTCTGTGTTTGTGTTATCATGTGTCTGTAGATACTGTTCAAAACTGAGCCTTCTCGTGTCCTGAGAGGACATTTCCTTGTACAGCTTTTCTTTCCCTCTGCTTACCACTTGCCTTGCCTGTGTTTGCTCTGTCATCTAGGGATCTATCGTTAATTTATTCCCAAACACCTCACTGAACATAGGAAAGCCCTCTGTGAAGGCAGACAGGTCAGTTACTCTGTTAGTTCCGGGTTTTCCCTCGGTGGCATCCTCCAGAATCCCTGCCCTGGCTCCCGTCTGGATGGGCTCCCAGGCCTCCTGCTGGTCAGCGGTTGTCCTGGGCCTTCCCTCTGCCGTCATCCTGGGCATCCTGGTCACCTCGCCAATGCCAAACCACCTGTGCCCTGGATGCCATTTTCCCCTCGTGTGTGATTTGTTCTTTCCTTTTGCTTAGAGTGTATCATCCAGGAACTTCCCGAGAAAAAGGATGCATGGGAGCTCTGGTTTCCAAAATGTGAAAATTGTGTGCAAAGCTCTTTATTATACTGTTTGACTGTCTTTCAGTGGGAATGCAGTTCTAAGTTGGAAATGATTCTCCCACTGAATTTTGAAGGCATGTTTCTCACTGACTTTTAACTTCCAGGGTGGTTTTAGAAAATCTGCCGGATTCCGATTCTTAAAGTCTGTATGTGACATGCTTTTCCCTCCTTGTTTTCAGGATCATTTCCCCCAGTGTTCTGAAGTCTCACAAAAGGTGGGGTGTTCCTTGTGCAGGGCGCCTGGTAGCCCCTTCACTGTGGAAACTCCTGTCCTGAGGGCTGGGAAATTTTCTTGTCTGTTTCCTCAATAATTTCTTCCCCTCAACTTCATGCTCTCTTTTGTGGACTTCCTGTTAGCAGGATGCTGCCCTTCTGGACCGGCCTGTTACAATTTTCCAGCTCTTTTTCATTCTGTTTTCCAGGAGTTTTTTGGTTTTGTTTTTCTTTCTTTTCTTTTCGTCTTTACCTTGGAGCTTTTCTGGAGTAGGTTTTATGTTTATCATGTTGTAAAATGTCAGCACTCTCCCCTGTTCTTTGCGGATAGCCCCTTGGCTTGGTGTCAGGTAAGGTACCTCCCCTTCTCTCCGTGGGAGCTGATGGCAGTTTTCTTCTATTTCCTGCTTATCTGTCTCTTGACTTCCTTTCGTCCGTTTGTTTGCTTTGGTCTTTGACCTTTGCATTGGAGGCTCTCAAATGTCTGGTGTTCTTGGCTACTCTTCATGTTTAAGAGTAGGACTTATACTGCTGTGCCTCCCCGTAGGCTGACAAGGGCACACAGCGTTTCCTCTGCCACTTTTATGCAGTGGTGGGGACAGGCACCAAATGAAGATGTTTTGATGCTGGGCCTGTTTCCTCAGAGAAGAACGTTTATTCCCACCTGCTGCCTGGGAGGTAAAAGCTGGGCAGGTGGAGCTAAGGGTGTAGATGGCGGGAGGGACCCTTGTATACAGACCCCATCTCTATTTTCTGCAAGTCTTGTCATTGCTGCCCAGAGCTAGGCCAGGTTCCCTGAGGACACAGCCATCTCAGCCTGTCTGGAAAGTAAAAATCCCAGTAGCACCACATGGAGACTTGTAGCCAAGTTTCCCGTTTGTACCCTCACCATCACAACTGCCTGGTACGTCCAGTTCTGCGGTTCCTGGGGTGCTCATTGGCTCCCTCCCTCTCTGGTCAGTGGCTGTGCTGCATCTTCCAGAGCTTTTGTCAACATTGCTTATTGGCTGCCACCTCCTTGTCCTTGAAGGTTTGTACGTTTCCACCCAGTCATTCTCATTTTAGTGGCATTCCTGAGGGAGAAGGGGAGTGGAGATGAACTGCTTGAATTGGTAGTAGTATTGCCATTTTCCGAGGAGAGGCCGAATCTCCGAAGTGAAGGGCTTGCCCAGGGTCCCACTGCTCGTGTACCTACCATCGGCTGAGGGGGTAATGCACGTAGCAGTTCCCACGGCGGTGGCACGTGCCTGGCAGAAGGGCGTTGGTGGAAACTGGCTCCCTTAGTGTATGATTCTGGTCAGGGTTGGGGGGGTAACCCCTGAAGATAACCCTGAGACAGCCCTGAGGAGCCCTATGATTAGAGAGGTGCAGGGGGCCTGGAGTTCAGAGGAGGGAGACAGCTTCTGTTGTGCTTCATGTAGGCACTGTTTTCTCAGTGTTTGTGTGGTGCTTCACAATTTCACTTACTTTTTAGTACTGTTAGCTCATTCTCCCTTCCCATTTACCTGGTGCAGTGTGTATTGCCCCCATTTTGAAACTGTGGAAAAAAAATTCGAGTAAGCTGAGAAACTTGCCTGATTTCCTGGAGTGTTTGCCGGAGGCCAGGGTCAGCTGGGTCTTCGAGTCCCAGGAATTGCCCAGGCTTGGTGAGGGAGCACATGCAGGACAAGTTTCTGGAAAAGTGTGGACTCCTCCTGGAATCTAGCCCAAAGTGAAACACCTTCCTAGGGAGAAAGGGACATCTGGGATGAACCTAGCGGAGAGCCGCAGACACAAGGCCACATAAGACCTAAAGGCCGGTGTGCTGTCAGAGGACACACTGTCTAGGAGTAGCCCAAGCTGGCCATGGCTCTGACAGCAAGGATTTACAAGAGCTCAGTCGATCAGAATAAAGCAAGGTATTCAGAAGAAGCTAGTAAAAGACCTTGAGAGATCAGAAACAGCCATCTGGATGGCAAGAAGCAGCCGTAGGCAGATCAACAAGGACAACAAAGCCACGAGGGAGGAGGAGAGGACAGCCATTGGAGCAGCTGGGGTCATTTGTGTCGGGGCAGTGCCCCTGCCACCAAGACTTTATAGCTCATTGTATCCATTGTCTGTGATGATCACCGGTCACCGAAAGGGGGATAGAATGTTCTCAGGCCCTATGTACTGAGCAGTGAAGATTTCTGTCCAGTGATCGGAATTGAGTTTTCTGGGCTCAGCCACATGCCATCTGAAATATGGACTGCCCCAGGTCTTTCCAGGTAGCCGAAGTCTTTCTGTGTAGCAAAAACGGCTAGGCCATGAGGCTTGCGTTAGGTGCGAAGGTGTGTGGAGCAGGTGAACTTGGAATGGTCAGATGCACCCAGGGTCACTGAGATTCTGCACACAGTAGGCATCCAGTATCTGTTGAACAGACAGGGGTGCCTGCCTTACCCGTAGCGGGGAACTTGTGAGGGCTCCTGACTCGGTGGCTGGAATGCACGTCTTAGCAGGTCCTCTCTTGAAGCCGTGGGGGGCCCTCAAGGCTATGCTGTTTCAGTTGTCTGGTGGAGGGGTGGGGGGTGCTGGCTGGGAGGCTGGGTGGAGAGCAGTGCCTTGGACTCTAGCATTTTGTTCCAGGCTGCTTCAGGTTAGAGAAGCTGCCAAGGAGGAAAGAAAGCCTCGAGTCTCAGGGTCGGAAGGAACCACCTGTAAAGTGTCAGCTGCTCAGAACGCCTTTATAATGTCTCAGCTGAGAGCCTGCCCAGCCTGATTGTATGCTTCCACTGGCAGAGAGCTCACTACCTTCTGTCTCTGAGGACTGCCTGTTAGAAAATGATTTCTTATATTAGGTTGAAGTCCTAGCATCTACCCCCAGGACCAGGTGGGTCCTGTCTGATCTGGACAAAGTCATCATCCCTTATGTGAAGAGTGACCCCTTGACCCTCCAGGCCTCAAAGACCCAGTACAATCCTCATTTCCTCTCCATCCTAGTCCTTCTCTCCTGATTGTATGCATTTGTTCTTAGTCCATTTAAGATTTCATGTCTAGGACAGAGCAGAAAGTTCCAGGTACTTGATTGTCTAGGGCAGGAGAGAGAGACCCTCCCCTTCCTTGTGCTGGGTGCTGCTCTAGACTGGAGGCCTGGCCTGTGGGTCCCCTGGTCCCAGGGCCTAGCACAGAGGCTGTAGGGAGTGTTTGGGGAGCGATAGAGTTATTTTGTTTCTCTGGGGCCTCTCCAGGGGACCAGAACTGGAACTGTGGTCAGAAGGTAGTCAGGTGACAATGCTACTGGCTAAGAACCCCACTCCTGATCTTCTTTGCTCTTATATCCAGGGCCAGCGTATCTTTGTGTTCGTTCCTGGGGTGTTTGTTGAGTTGTCCATTTTATTAAACACCCTTGCTGGGGTGTTGGGGGTGGTGTTTGACTTGACTGTTATTTCCTAGGAAAAGAATTGATTTCTCCAAATGGCCAGTGGGTCCTGGTGTGGGCTCTTTGAGTCATCTTGAGGAGATTCTGCCTTACCTCCCTTCTCTGAGAACTTATTATTGACTCACTGATGATTCTGTATAGGAAACCGCCGACAAATTGGTGTTACACAGACTGGCTGGCCTCAGAGCACTGTGCAAGGCCCAGAACCTTGAGCTGACAGTGGGTGAAGTTTGGCAAGTCTGACCAGTTGCATGCAGAGCCCGACTATGTAATTCAGGAGGCTGCTGACGTATGCAACACAGGAAAGGATGTGAGCCCAGGGCATTGCTGGACAGCCTGGCTTGGAAGGGCAATTCTGCGCGGAGGGGGCTGATGAACGTTGGCCCCTGGGGGTTCTCCGAAGATTTTTTCTGTGGGGACTGGAAGTGTGATTGCCTTGGGGAGGGTACAGCTTCCCAGCCTGGGATGAGATGAGCACAGAACTGGGTGTAGGTGTACGGGCCTGCCCTGTCTCTCTGAACCTCACCTGCAGTCATGGCGTGTCCGTCCTTTCACTCCTGTGTTGACTGAGCATGTGTAAGTGCCGGGTCCTCCGGGGTAGGCCTCAGTCCCTACCTGTGAGGCGTTGGCAGTCTCAGAAACACAAGCAGTAACACGCTGTGGAGGGCTCGTCATGAGCTCAGCTGTGTCTGAGGCGCCATGCTCACCCGCTTCCCGCCTTGCCCTCACGGCAGCCCTGCGAGGAGGGAACTGCTGTTGTCCCCAGCTTGTAGATGAGGAAACGGAGGCCACGATCCACACCCAGGCAGTCTGGCTCCAGGGTTCATGGCTTTCCTGCTACTTTATGCTGCTGCTTGCACAGGAGGGATCAGACGGATGAGCAGAGAGATCGTGGCATGTGAAGTGAGCATGGCAACAGGACAAAGCGGGGGCCGCCTGGGAGGACGTGGCATCTCAGCCGGGTCTGCCTCTGGAATTAGCACAGGGACCAGAATGTGCCATGTGGGGAAGTGTGAGGGGTCAGGCTATGACCCGGGAACTCCAGAAGTGGTTTTGTCTATATTCCACTTGCTACGGCTGTATAAATTCCTGCCCCAAATAGACTAGTGTGAAACAGCCATTTATTTGCTCACAAAGAGTGTAGGTCAGGAATGTGGACAGGGCCCTGCTCTGTGACATCTGGGTCTCAGCTGTCTGGAATCACCTGAAGTCTGGTTCACCCATGAGTCTGGCAGTTGATACTGGTGCCCACAGGGGGCCTCAGTTCCTCTGGGGCTCTGCATGAGGGGGGTAGCTTGGGCTTCTTCACGTGGTCCAAGGGCAGGCATCTCCAGAGAAAGAACCAGAGGACAGACGCCTTTTCTAACCCTAGCATCAGAAGTCACAAAGTGCCACTTCCACTCTAGTCACCTTGGTCCACCCAGATGTAAGGGAGGGAATGAGACCCCATCTCTCAGTGGAGCAGTGCCAGTGTCAGAGGGTATGGTGTCTTTGGAAAATACCATCGACTGCAATGTAGCTGGACCCAGCTTGGGATGGATACGATTGTTGCACTTGGCCTTGTATGGTTTTGGACAAAGGTTGTTAGCAGGCTGATATCAGGTTTGGCTTGGTGCACCTTACAGTTCTTGTCCATAGTGAGTGATCTGGGGCTCAGTGGAGGCACCTGCAGTCTCTGAACATCCTGAGCTGCTTCCACACCAGGCAGGCAGCACACAGGGTCCTCAGCCACGTCAAGGGACACTGGCCCCGAGGAAGGCAGACAGATAAGCCGTCGTACCGTGACAGCCAGCACTCAGTGCTGCTGAGCACCACCCACTCCTCCAGACACCATGCATACTCACTTGAGCCTCCAAACACCTGTCATGAAAGGTACTCCTGTTATCTCCATTTAACAGAGGAGGAAACTGAGGCACAGAGAGGCTTACTGTAACCGGTGGCAGACCCAAGGGGCAAACCCTCTGCTGACTGTCTGCAGTGTGGTAGGTTGTTATGGATCATATTTATAGACAGTGCTACCTGAGGCCCCACCCCCACCCCAGCTGGAGATGTTAGCTCTCAATAGGTTAGAGTAACTGTGAGTGGTGTGAAACACCCGCAATACATTTCTTTCCAAATTGCTGAAGACCATATTGCCAGGATTTTCTGTGCTCCAGTTGAAGTACCACATAGCATCTGCACATCAGCAGGTCCGTGGGTGAGAAAGCACTGGCCTGGGCAGGTGGCTGGGGTCTTCTCAGGGTGGGTGGTGTTTGCCGGGTTTGGCAGGCATTAGGAGTGCAGAAGGCAGGGCACCTCAGGAAGTGGGAATAGCCAGTGCAAGAGCATGGAGGGCATAAGAACCTGCCAAGGAAAAGAGTGGCGTCTAGCGTTGCTGGGGAGGAGGCAGTGTGAGGGATGGGCAGGGACCACATCCCCCATCCAAAGACTTTGAATGCCAAGCCAAAGGGCTGCACCAGCAAGCCTGGAAGGCCTTTGTGCTACAGGGGATGGCAGGATCAGATGGAAAGGAACCCCCCGTGGCCCCATTTTGACCCTCCCGTTGGCCTTGCTCCTTGGCTGGGTACCTCTCCTCGTTCCCCAGCTCTTCCTCCTGCGTGCTTCTGTGTGGTGTCCTCTGCTGCATTCCCCCCGCTCCTGCTCTCCACAGTCTCCTTCCTTGCTCCTGGAGCATCCCTGCAGGCAGTAGCCTTCATTTTGCTGACCCAGCAGAAATCCTCTGACCAGCAGACTGATTACAGTGCATTGTTGTATTTATAGCATAGCATTTATAGCATAGTTCTCTGCCGTGGGTCGCTGTTGCAAATTTTGTGTCTTTGGGGATGCCCAGCCACGTCCTGATTTAGAATGAGCTGGCCCAGCTTCCTAAGACATTTGTGCTGTATTTCCAGCACCTCTCATGGGTTTGGCGACAGCTTATAGTGCTGTGAAGACTAAGGCACAGTGCAGGTTCTTTCATCTCCCTGGTGCTTAGCATTTCTCCTGGGATCCCTCTAGAGAATGTGTTATTGTTTTGTTGTAAAATTGTGATCCCTAACACAAATAGCAAAGTGCATAGAACTTGTAAGTAACTCTAAAGCCAATACCCTTGAATCCAGAGTGTGCACACTGCCGGCTTCCCTAAGCTCCCACTGTGCCCTTCCTCCAGCCTCCACACATGGTCCTGAATTTTGTGGTTAATCCCTTCCTTGCTGTCCTTTACGGAGTGGCCAGTGTGTGTAGGCATCCCTAAGTGGCACGATTGGTCTTCGCCTGGCTTCGACTGCAAACAGAATATTCACTGTGTGGGTTCCCATGTCCCTGAGGGCTCCCTGTTGCTGCCTGTGACTGTGGTTCTCACTTTCGTTGCTGTTTAGAATTCTGCCATCTGTTTACCCATCCTGTTGAGGTGAGTGGTTTACTGTGGGCACTCTCTTCACAGCCTTGGTCATCTACAATTTCCTGAGCCTGTGCTATGAGTACCTTGGGGGAGAAAGTTCCATCATGTCGGAGATCAGAGGGAAGCCCATCGAGTGAGTATGAACCCCACCCCATTTCCTGGGCTTAGTGTTCTTTGAGCTGGCCTGGCAGCATCTGGACACACAGACCTTCTCTGCCTGTGACCTTGGTCTGCCCTGCCACTGCTGAACTTCCTGAGGGAGGCCATTCACTGGGACTCTTGGGAAGGCTTCTTTGTTCTTTCTCTTCTCTCTTTGCCTGTCCTTTCCTGTTGGAGTGTTTCTCCCTCTGGCAGTTTTAACATTCAGTGCTTTTCCGGTTGGTTTGTTAGGCCAAGGCTCGTACAGCCCTGCTCCCTCATGTTTTACATGATTGCAGATGCTCTCCATTGTCTTCTTGTGCTTGGCCTTGGGCTCAAAGACTACCTGGGTGCTCTGCCCCACCCCCACCCCACGCTGCTCTGTCCCAGCTTGTCTGGATATAATGGTGGGGTGCTTCCCCATTCCCCACCTTTCCCCGAGTCCTGGCTATTTGCTCACCATCCCTTTTCTGCTTGTCTCCTCCAGGTCTAGCTGTGTGTATGGCACATGCTGCCTCTGGGGAAAGACTTACTCCATTGGGTTCCTACGCTTCTGCAAGCAGGTATGTGTCCCCAGCAACTGCCTTGGCCAAGAGTTGCAGGCTGGGAACGAGGAGTCAGGGTCTGTGCCTTGGAGCAGCAACTGTAGGGGCCGTGCTGCCCCTGGTTGTCAGAGTGGCAAAGGCGTGTATAGGGTCGGGAGGACCCTGATACAGGTTGTCATGGGTCCCACCTGTGGAGTTCCCAATTCCTGTGAGGAACCCCAAGCCCCAGCACCCACTCCCCAAGCGGTTAGGGATGCACCTGCATTAGCAGGGTGTGCCCAGTGGGGCAGCGGCAGGCATCCTGGGAGTGCCTGATGCAGCCTGGGCAGGAAATGGTCCCAGACTCTTGCTCGTTTTGATCAAGTCTCGGTGTGTGTGAGAATTGGAGGAACTGCATGGGGGTTCTAGATCTCAGTTTGGAAACTTCTCATCAGCTGGGGCTAGAGGGAAGGAGGGTTTCTGCATTGAAGGTACATGACCACATGGGGCTGTGCCAGGTCTGGTCTCTTCCCAGTCTCCCCATTGGCAGTCCTACAGCTTCTGGTTTCCCACACGCCCTGTGGTCCGGAGCAGCTTAGGCAGAGGCAGTGTGGTGCTGTGGTTAATGCATGGGCCTGGGTGTCTGCCCATCCAAGTTTGGTTTCCAGCTTGTCCTCTGACTCTGTGACCTTGGATACATTACTTAATCTGTCTGAGCCTTAGCTTCTTCTGTAAAATGGGCATAATTATACTTATCTCAGGGATGGTATAAGGGACGGGTGAGGTAGTGGATGTAGAGCATTAACATAGCCCATAGCCTTGTCTCTTGTTCAGGGAGGGAGAGTCAGGTGTCACATCCAGCCAGCACGACCTCGGCTTAGCCTCCTCTGGGACTCCACAGGCCCCTCCTCTGGGGCTCCACAGGACCTGTTGGCCCCTCCAGCATCTCCAGGAGGAGCCAGAGGAAATCACTGGGGCCTGCTGGAGGGCTGGCCTTTTCTCCTCCCTCTGGTGCAGGGCCACTGCTCGAGGCACAGCCACGCCCATAAGCGTCTACCTGCGCTCCTAGGTCTCCAGGTCTGCTTCCACGTCTTCCTTCCCTGGGGTGTTTCTGAATCCAAACTCTACCCCCTGGACCTGCAGGGAAGGAGTTAAAATGGTCCTGGGTTCAGGGTGGGGCCTTTCAGAGCCATTGTTTACCAGTGGGTTTGGCTGCCTGGGCCCCACTGTGACTCACTGCCTTCTTTGATGATTATGTTGTGTACAAAGTTTTGATCCCGTGATCACTAGCTCCAGTCGCCTTGTTTTGTGGGCTCAGAGGTTCCGCTTTTGCTCCTAAAAGTGTCAGGGAGAGGCAGTAGAAGGAACCAGAACAAGAGAAGTCTCTGCACACCTTTGCTGGGGTGGCGAGAACTGCAGTTGTCCCAGAGGCACAGGACCCGAACCTCCTGAAGAGCTCGTCACTTCTGTCACTTCAGCTTCTCTGTGCCTCAGTTGCCTCATCTGTAATGTGGGAATGAAGCTATTGTGAGCACCAAGTGAGCTAACCCAGGACTGCACCAGCCTATGGCAGCCTGTTTCTCCCTTTTGGTCTGCAGGTGCTGGCCCCACTTCCTCTTGGTGGGGGCCCCAGGGAAGCTCTATAGGGTGTGCTGACAGCAGCGTCGTACCACTAGCCCCGTGACACTCCGATGGCAGCCCCCCACTGCGCAGGCCACCAGGGCTCCCCTGCAAGCCTCACTCCAGTGTCCAGGCTGCGTTCCCTGTTCTGGGGCCTGTGTTCTACTTGGAGCCACAGTGGCTTAGCCATGTCAGCTCCTACCTCCACAGAAGGGACCCTGTCACTTAGATTTATTTTATTTCACAGGAGTAGTGTTTCTAGGGATGTCGTGGGCATTGCGGGCACCCCTCAGTTTACTGGGCCCTCTGGAGGGAGTTGTGAAAGCATGGCTGAGCAGGCCGGCCTCAGCGTGCAGAGGTGGGAAACCTCCAGGACTCTGCCGTCCCGTTCCTCAGTCCCCACAGTGATCCTGTGGTGTGGGGGCTGGTTACGTCCATCTGTCAGAGGCTGAGTGACCAGTCGCTCAAGGTTCCGCAGCTGGTTGGTGGCCAGAATTCAACCTCGTGTCGAGTGCAGACCTTTGTTTCGGGCTGCTTCGTGCTCTTGGAAGTCATTTCCATGAACTCTGGCCCAGAACCAGAGCATGGGGCCAGGAGCCAGACCCCGGGGCGGATGAGGAGGATGGGCGGAGGCCCCGCCCACCCCTGCTCCCCTGTGGCCTGTCCCTCCAGCAGGCCGCCTACCCACTGCTGCCGGTCACTGGCACTTACCCTTGTCCTGTCCACTGTCCATCTCTGGGTCTCGGTATGTATGAGCTGTTCCCTCTGCCTGTGCCCTTGTCTCTCTGGCATGCTCCTGTAGGTCCCTCCTCCAGTGGCATCTCTTGCCCTGTGCTCCTCCATTCCTCCATCAGTGTCCTTCCTTCACATCTCTATCTTCTCATGTGGCTGAATTGCATTGTCATCGTCCCACGTGTCCCGCCTCCTCCTCCAGACAGCAGTCCTGTTGGGGGAGGACACTGGGCTGTCCCCCTGTCCCCTGGCGTGCAGCGCAGGCCCACCTGGCCAGAGACAGTGTTTGGCGCCCGGTTTCCATGCTCGTTCTGATGCCCGCCCTTCCCCTCCGACAGGCCACCCTGCAGTTCTGTGTGGTGAAGCCGCTCATGGCCGTCAGCACCGTGGTCCTCCAGGCCTTTGGCAAGTACCGGGACGGTGACTTTGAGTAAGCAGTGGGTCCCCCAGGGACTTGTGGGGAAGAGTGTCGGTGCTGGGGCAGATGGGCCTGCCCTGAGGCTGATGCCCTGGCTTAGGGAAGTGGGTGGCCGCAGACCGGCTGCTCATGCACACCCAGAACCTTCCTGTGAGAGGAGGCCAGCGTGGCCCGGCCTTCCTCATGGCCACCTGCACCCCTGAGCTGCATAGCCGGAGCCTGGCAGCGGCAGCCATCCCCCTTGGGCCTGCTTCTGGCATGCCAGTGAGCCTGCAGCCTCCATTACCTTCACGTACGGGCTGCAGAGCGGCGCCCTGGGGGCAGGCCCAGAAGGGAGTGACCATTCCCCAGACAGGGAGCAGGACAGTCAGAGCCCCGAGTCCTCGAGTGGAAAACCTCTCCTGTGTACGTTGTCCACAGACATCTTATTTTGGGGGTTAGCAAAAGTGACCACCACCTGGCCATGTGCCGGCAAGTGCTTAGCATGCACCCCCTGTCTCTCTATGAGAGTCCCGCTGGGGCAGGGAGCAACCTGAGGCTCAGAGCAGGGGTACCCTCTCTTGCTGGGTATGATATGCTTCCGTGTATCAGCACACCCATGTTTTTGGCCCAAACTTTCAGGGAAAATAAATCTTTCATTTTATTTTTTTAATTCAAATTTTTATTTGTTTATATTTAGGTACTTGTTTTTTGTTTTATAAAGGAATTTTAGCATTTTTTTAACATGATACAAGAAATTTTATGTAACAATTAATAAGCATAAATAAAACAATTAAAAACATACAGATATGGAATCAGTGCCATTCATGTATAATGCACACCCTTATTTTTCCCTCACAAATCTGGGCAAAAAAACCTGTGCATTATACATGACAACACACACGTATACTCAAGTGAAAAGAGCAAAGCTGAGCCCCGGTCACTCTGACGCCTGTCGTCTGTCCATCAGGCTAAGCTCCCCAGCCTCGGCCACACTGGCTGCCACGCCCATGGCCTCCACTGTGACAGTGGGCACTAGAGCCACAGGCTGGTGGCTTAGACACAGCCATGAGCGAAGCACAGGCAGTGGGCTCCGGCACTGCGGGTGCCCCCTCGTAGCCCCTCATGGTTTGACCGCTATGATCCCCTCTGTGTGGCTCGTGGAGCACTACCTTGGGAGTACTGCCTTGAGAGCACTGCTGAGAGCCATGGGAAGTGGCATAGGGGAAGGGCAAAGGAATGGGAAGGCCCCTTGTCCCTGGAACCATCTGTCCAAGCCCCATTGTTCCTCTGTACCTACAGCGTCGCCAGCGGCTACCTCTACGTGACCATCATCTACAACGTCTCTGTCAGCCTGGCCCTCTATGCCCTCTTCCTCTTCTACTTCGCCACGCGGGAGCTGCTCAGCCCCTACAGCCCCGTCCTCAAGTTCTTCATGGTCAAATCTGTCATCTTCCTCTCCTTCTGGCAAGGTGAGCCTCCTCGATTCCCTGGGAAGCTGGCCTATGCCACCCTGTGCCCTGAGCCTGACCCCTTCTCTCCTGCTTGCTGTCCCCAGTGCCCAGGCCATGAGGCTGTCCCTTGGTAATCCCAGCCTGGAGCTCAGTGGGGCTGTGTTATGGATGGGGGATCCCAGGAACCCCATATAATCAGTGGCATCCCAATGTTGGTGGCCAGAGCGGAGCTGGGGGCGTGGGGTTTCCAGGAGTCCTCGGCTTTGTGTTGGCAGTGCTGCCTTACAGGAGTAACTGGCGACCCTGCTTCCAGCTGCCCTCAGAGGTGTGGCATTTGGGGGTGCTGCATGGAGGATGGGGAACTGGGAAGGAGGATCATTCTGGGCCAGCCACCCACCCCTCCCCTTCCAGGCATGCTCCTGGCCATCCTGGAGAAGTGCGGGGCCATCCCCAAGATCCACTCGGCCCGCGTGTCTGTGGGCGAGGGCACTGTGGCTGCGGGCTACCAGGACTTCATCATCTGCGTGGAGATGTTCTTCGCGGCTCTGGCCCTGCGGCACGCCTTCACCTACAAGGTCTATGCCGACAAGAGGCTGGACGAGCAAGGTATGAGGCAGGGTCCTGGAGCAGACCCCCAGTGGGAGGGGTACTCCTGGCCCCTCCCAGGGCCCCTGCTGCCGCCCAGTGCCCCACAGGTGTGGACAAAGACTGAGGTTCCCCCTGCTCCTGTCACAGGGTGAGGTTATGTCCTGCAAGCTAGGCCTACCTGTCCCTTACAGCAGGTCTGGAGTGTATGGAGACCCTCAAGATGATAGGGCACAGTATCCTCATGGGAAGGTCAGGGCAGAGATTCTAGAATAGACAGGTTCCTAAGGGTTCCTGACATGGAACAGTTTTCTGTTTCATCCTATAATTCTCTTATCTCTAAAGTTTTGTTTTTGTTTCTGTTTTACTTGATGACCTCTCAGGAACACTCCATAGTAGCTTTTAACAGCTTTCTTTTACACGTGCTGGTCTTCCCCATGGTTAGAACAGTTACACAGTTAGGCACTAGAATACCCCGTGTCTGGGCCCCACCCTTGGAGATTCTGCGGTAATTGCTCTGGGCTTGAGCCTGGCAGGGTGTGGCACAGCTCCCCAGGGTGCTGTCTGTGACTGCTGCTGGGCAGGGGCGGGTATCCAAGGGGGACAGGCAGGGGAGACTGGGAATGCCTGAAAGGGCCTGGAAGGGAAGCCCCCTGGTCTAACACGTCCACCCTCCCCTTGTGGCTGGAGCCTAGATGCTCACTTCCCAGGCCCCCCCACCTGCACCCTCCGTAGGTCTCCGGATCTGCGCACCGCAGAGTGTAAAGGCACTGCATGTTGGGGGCGAGGGCACCGAGGGGCTCCTCGACCCTCAGCCGCTTGCTGCCGCGTTCTTTCCCTGGTTGCGGGGAGACCTTGTGCGACCACTGGAGGCATGGACTGTACTGTCCTCGGGGCCTCTGACGTGCACCTGACCGTGTTCTACGAACACGCTGGCTGGGGACACCTCCTTCCGTTTTTGGCTGCACACCTAGTGCCAGCTAGTGTCACACCTGCTTCCCACCAGGCCCCCAGTGGAAGGATCCGACGAACACCCAGTGTTGAGGGCGATGTCCCTGGTCCTGACAGGCCTTTGGGGAAGTCACCTTTGTGCCTGGAGCTTTGGGAGGGTTAAGATGGTTTAAGGAAACGTTTCTGCATGTGGTGGCCCTGCGTAGGCTCTCCGCAGGAACCTGGACTGTCTTCCCACCCATGGCCCCCCAGACACACCCACCCCCAGCAGTACAGCTCTAGCAGGGACCCCAGCCCAGCCAGGACAAGCTGCTGCTTACCCCACTCCCTCTGGGCTGGTCTTGGCGGGTCACGCACCCACTAACCATAACACCCAGCCTCTCTCAGCCCTCTGCTGAGCCACCTCGGAGGTGTGACCTACACAAGAAACCCCCACCCCAGCTTCCATTTCCTGTCTGCGAAGGGTCACGATGTGTGTAGAGCGCGAGTCACAGGCTTAGCAATTCTAGCCAAACCTGAAGACCAGTGGGGTAGGGGGTCTGGACTGTTCTGGGTGTCCACTGTTTGTCCCCTAACCCCAAAGAAAGTGGGAGCATCACATAAAGAGTCACTTGTAGGTGGACATTCCGTCCAGGCCCTGAGGGGGCGAGTGGGGAGTGGGGGGAGTGGCAGGGTGCGTGGCGTGTGCTGGCTTCAGTGGTGGGCACGTGTTCACTTAGCTGTCTCCTGTCTTCTCTATTTCTCCCACTCCTCTCCCCCTGCCCTGCTTTTGCCCTGGGCTTGGCCACGGGCAGTGCCAACATATGGCCCTTACGGTAGGTTCTGCTCTCGGTCTGCACGTCTGTCCTGCACGTCAGTCCTGGTCACTGTCACCGGCATGCCTCTTTCCCTAGTTCCTCTCTGTGTCCCCATTTCCTTCCCCATGGACCCCCCGGGATGGTAGAGCCCAGAGCACCTGCCTAGTGCCGCCCTCCATAGAGCTTGACCGGTTCTGTCCTGGTCTGTCGTTCTGGAAGACACCCCGCTTGGTTCTGGGGCGCGGCACTCATTCACGGTACACCAGGGGCATCAGTACGTTCCAATGTCAGAGGACGTAAAGGCGGAAAGAGCAGGAGGGTTGGAGCCTGAAGACCTGGGTGTGAGTGGAGCTCGTCCCTGACCTCTGAGTTTGGTCCCATGGGGCGACTCATTAGAGATGGGAATGAGGAGCAAGCACATCAGGGCAGGTGGCTCCAGCTAGTGAAGAAGTCTGGCCCACTGTATGTCCCTGCAGCTGTCCTGATGGAGTGGGTCCCTGGGCCACACCCCCCAGGAGATGGGCACCCATGGAGCCTGGGTACCCCTGGCTCCCAGCCCCCTTCCTCAGCGCTCCTTTTCAGTGGAGACCCAGCATTGGCCTGGCCTCCCTGGGACATTCCAGACTCATTGCTGCAGTGTGCCCATCTCCACCCCAGGCCCCGCCCGCCCCGTGGGAGACCCAGCCCCAGTGGCTCATTACCTCTGTTTCCTTCAGGGGTGCTCTTCTCTCTGTGTCCCAGCCAAAGGAGCCTGTTCTTTGCCTGCGCCTTCTCCTGTCCAAGACCCTGTTCTCTGTCCCCGGAGCGGGTGGTTGGACACCACAGCCTTGGGGTGGGGGGTGGGTCCCAGGACTAGGGCCAGGCTGGGACCGAGCTGCCTTGCCTCCCCCTGCCCCAGCCCCCTCACCCCCACCCCCTGCCTTGCAGGCCGCTGTGCCCCCATGAAGAGCATCTCCAGCAGTCTCAAGGAGACCATGAACCCGCATGACATAGTGCAGGATGCCATCCACAACTTCTCGCCCGCCTACCAGCAGTACACGCAGCAGTCCACCCTGGAGCCTGGGCCCACCTGGCGCGGCAGTGCCCACGGCCTCTCACGCTCCCACAGCCTCAGTGGCGCCCGCGACAACGAGAAGACTCTCCTGCTCAGCTCTGACGACGAGTTCTAAGTATGGCCGCTTCGGCGCCTTGGCCCAGGGCAGCCTGTGCCCTCCAGCCTTGCGTCCAGGCCAGGAGGCAGGTGGGCACAGCATTGGCATTGCCCTTTAATTTATTGGACCAGAGACACTCACATTTTGCTTCCAGAGGAACAGCCAGTCACTGTCTGCCCAGGGGACAGCCCAGGCTCACTGTTGAGCCTTTGGGAATGTTTATGCAAGGCCAAGTCTGCACAGCCCGGGCGAAGGGCAACGGGCACTGGGAGTCATTCTCATGCCCCTGCATCTTGTCCTGAGGTGGTGGCACGTTGGGACCAGCCATGCCCAGGCCCAGACGCTGGTGTTGTGGACCAGCGACCACAGCCTCCTCGGCCTGCCCCCCAGGTCTTTGCCCTCCCCCACCCCAAACACCGTGCAATACAGCAACCCGGGCTTTGCCCACCTGCTCCCTCCCCTCGTCTGATGCTAGATTAGCCTCATCTCCGGCAGGAGGGGACACGGATGCGCTCTGTGAGCCCGCTTCTGACCCAGGCCTGCCTGGCATGCTGCAAGGATCGGAGCCAGACGCCAAGAGCCACGGGTCCTACTGGGAAGGGTGCTCAGGTGCCTCTGGGCCCTCTTCTGTTGATGTGGCCTCTCCAGTTGGGGGTCCCTGGACCCCTGGGTATCCTCTCCGTGGCTGCACCTCTGCCTGCCTCATGCCCCTTCCTCCTGGCCTGTTGAGAACAGCCAGCAGCCCACACTGCCCCTCACTTGGGGTCTTTCCTCTTGAGAACATTTTTGGGCAGATCCCTTACTTCCTGGCTGCTCACAGGGTCAGGGGCTCCCACCCTTCTTCCCAGGCTGAACAGTGAGAACCTATGCTGGGTCTTGGTCTCTCCCTGGGGCTTCTCCCTCCCATCAGGGGAAAAGTCAGCCTCCATGCTTTGGACCAGCTTCAGGAGGACACAGTTCTGTGGGAGGGAGGACAGAGGGCTAGGCCGTGTAGCAGGGAGCCGGGAGCCGTGATCAGGTTCACCTCCCTGGCCCCATGTCCACACTGGGCCTGGTATCTTGCCTCGTCTGGCCCCCCAGCCCATCTCTTCTGTGCCTTAGTCACATATGAAAGCTCCCCCTCCCTAGGCCCTCAATTGGTCCCAGACACCCCCTGGGGACTCCCTGTTAAGCTGCTGGCACTCAGGATCCTGCAGTACTGGGCCAGACACCCTTGGCCAGGCCTCAGGGGTGGCCAGGACCACCAATCCCTTCCCCTTGCCCAGTTTTGCACCCCGATACCTGAAGCCTCCTGGGGCCACAGGCCCCAGGCAGGCTGGGCTTACACTGACGACTGTTCAGGAAGTGGCTTGTTCTAATCAGAGCGTCCCATCCCCAGGTGGTTTGGGCTGCAGCCTGGGCAGGAGCTGGGTTGAGGGAGGAGGGCCCTGCCCTGTGGCATCGGAACTTCACGGTGGAATCTCCTGGCCGCTCCTAGGGTGGACTGTGCCGAGGGTCGGTCAGGGGTTTCCTCCCAGTAGTCCTTCTGGGTATTTGGCCCTTGTGACCAAACCAGTCCCCTGGGGGCACAGAGGCCTGTATGGGGCCTAGAGGCCACTCCCTGGCCTGTGTCAGGTGGACCTGGCCAGCTGGTACCACACTGCCTGGGAAGGCAGAGGGTAGGTGCTGGCTGGCAGAGGCTGACCGCTGTCCCCCATCCCAACATTCGTCACGAATGTGTTTCTTGGATTCTCCTTCCAGGCCAAAGTGTGCGCCCGAGTCCCTTCCTCGGCCTTGGCCGCACTGGCCCTTGTCCTCGAGCTCAGTGGCAGGAGCCAGCGGTCAGGATCTCGTGCCTGACCAAGCCACCCCCCGTCCTGGGATGCGTAACCTACCTTGTCCTTTTTTTTCCTGATAGAGTAGCTCTTTGTACATAAAAAATACTTGAAAAATTAATTGTATGATGTATGAGAAGACAGAGTCCCCTAGTTTTGTATCTCGTGTATGACTGCCATGAGTTCCACCAGAAAGTCGCTCTATTTTGGTCTGTGACATTTTAAATGCGTGACAGAAGTGAGCAAATAAAGTGAGGAAGAAATATATATATGAAATAATATAGATTGTATTGAAATCTCCTCTGCCTGCAGGTGAGGTTTTTTCCCTTCGCTTCCCACCTCTATTGGGGGTGGGTTCGTGGTTGTGGGCAGGGGTGTCCAAGGAAATGCTCATCCTTTGGTGTGTTAACATGTCGGTGATGGGGGATTCACACTGCTAGAGACTAAACTGGGGTTCAGGCCCCCACTGGCCGAATTGCCTTCCCCTCTCCTGGCCAGCAGGACTCGGCTGCAGCCTTGGTCAAAAGGGGCCCATCCTCCCTACCCTCTTCCCGTGTCTGCGAGCAGCTAGGGTGGCGCCCGCCCCTGGCAGCCCCCTTCTTGCAGGTGTCTCTCGGGGTGGGGGCGGGTTGAAGAGATTTCCTGGGGTCCTCACTTCTTCCAAGCTGTCTTCTGCCTCTCTGGAACCCTAGGTGCCTCCTCCTAGGGGCACGGCCAGGAGCAGGACCTGCTGGACAGTGGGCATCTGCTCACCAGGCCGGGTGTTTGGCCACACGGGGCATCTTTGCTGCCACCTCCGCATGCCTTCTCGGGGCCTGGCCTGGAGCCCCGCTGACTGACATGGGCACTCAGGAATGTGGCGGGGGTGGGGGAAATTCCCAGCCTGGGCTCAGTCCCTCCCGTGGTTTCCGGCTGCCTTTTCCGCAGGCCTGAGCTCAGCATCTCAGGATGGGGGGGGGGAGGGTCAGAATGGGGGGGGGGGGGTGGTCCTTAACCTGAGGAGGAGAAAGGCCTGTGGACTAAGCCAACCCATGTGGTTTGGCCCTTCCCCAGCTTTCACACCCTGCACCTTCTCTCAGCCCCGCCATCCCCATCCCCATAGCCGGCCCCACAGAAACTCTCACCGCGGGCGTGTGCGCTCTCGGAAACGTTCCCTCTGCCTGTTCAAGCTTGCAGCCCCTCGGGTCCCCGGTGTTCGTCATACCTATGCCCTCAACAGTAGTTTCCTCGTACAGGTGGGTTAACTGAGGCTGCAAGAAGCTAAGTAAGTCATCAAAGGCCACACAGCTAGAAAAACTCACCTAGATTCAAACCCTTATTTCCCTGACCACAGTCACTCTGTCCTTCTCAGGGTGCCCCAGAAGGGCTGGCGGACTGAGATTACAGTGCGTGGGGGGCCTACAATGGGAAACAGGGTTGTGATGAGACACGGGGCTGCATTTCAGGCCTGCAGGCTGGGACTGAGGAGGCCACTTCTCTCCCTGCCTCCCTCTGCCTTCCAGAACATGAGGAAAGTGTTTTCTTCTCCCCCACAGAAAATCAGACCTCGCTGCGAAAGTGCCCGAGAGATTACTCTTCAATCGGGAATTTTCCTCTCTGGGCGGGACTGTTTACTCGGTGAAGGGATGCCCAGAGAATTTAACCCTGCATTTCACTGTCCTCCCAGCTTTGCCTTTCCCAGGCAGGATCCTTGGCTCCAGGCACCCAGATGGAGGGACAGATGTTTTAGCGCCACCCTTCGGGTCCCTGCCTTCACCCCACTGCCAGCCTGTTCAAGAGCTAGTGATAGGGGTTTCCTCACCCAACAGAGGGTCTTGCCTGGTGTTGAAAGCAGAACCCTCCCAACCCCTCATCCCCCCCCCCCCCCCCCCCCCCCCCCCCCCCCCCCCCCCCCCCCCCCCCCCCCGCCCAAAAACAGCTCAGGACAAACACTTCTTCACTGTGGAAAAAGAGAACTTCACTTTATTCAGAAAGTCTACAAAATACAGAAGGAGGATAACTCGCTTACTGTAAGTCAGAAAATAAATAAATCCTGGGGGCCGGGCAATTTTTTATAAAACATTTTTCGGTGGTTGTTGCATCCGGCTTCCCTAAATATAAGATAAAATGTGATTTATTTGCAGATATAAAATACAAAGTCCAGCTCAGGGCCACACACCACTTTTCCCAGGGAGTGGGTGCTAGGGCTCTGGCTGGGGAGAATAACTTAGATTCGTGCAATAAATAAACAGCAGGAAGGGCAGCTGTATACAGTGTGGAGGGGGAGGTGGGTCTGGGCTTCCCAGAGCAGGCAAGGATCCGTGGCAGTTGTCAGCCCCCACCCCGCAGTGGACAGTCCCAGGGAGAGGTGGGACCCTACCCTTTTAAGTGAAGAGTCCCACCCCGGGCTGCAGGACTGCAGAGTGTCTCCTCTTCTCCCCCCCGGCCGCAGTGGGCCCCTTTCTCTTCGGCTGGCCAGCCTCTTCCCTCTCTTCCACCTGCAGCACCTTCTCTTGCCCTCTGCTTTCCCCCTGACTCACAGAGAGCCTTCTCCCAAGCCAGGGAGGCCCTTCCACCCTTTTTCAGTCCCTGCCCACTGTCCCCCTGACAACCATGGCTGGATTTTGCGCAGCACT
The DNA here is from genome assembly GCA_004026885.1 of Lyroderma lyra. Lineage (NCBI taxonomy): Eukaryota > Metazoa > Chordata > Mammalia > Chiroptera > Megadermatidae > Lyroderma > Lyroderma lyra. The sequence goes on from PVJL010005326.1 coordinate 90,411, forward strand.
GGGACAACTGGGCTTTAGTTCCAGCTCAACCACCGAGGATAAGTGGCCTTGGGCACTGTCTCACTCATCCACCAGAGGCCTGTCCACCCCACCCCACCCCACCCCCTCACTGGGCTTCACTAGGCAATTTCTAACAACTCTCCCAGCTTTGTAAGGCCCGGCACCCCTATGCCCAAAGCAGAGGGGAGAACACCAGCTTCCCAGTTGGGCAGCCCCAGAAAACACATACAGGCCCAAACCGCGTCCTGAATCGGGAGCGTGGGGAGGGGCCCCGGCACAATCTGAGCAGTTTGCATCTCCTCCATAGCTCTCCTCTGATCCACTCTGTATCCCACCCAATCTAAGAAGGCTGAACTTTCAGCCAAGGGAAACCCTAGACCCCTACCTCACCCCACCTCCTATCTTATCAAAGTTGCCCCTTCCCAGGGCCATTAGGCCTCAGTTTCACGAGGAAGACAGGCTCTGGGGAGAGAACGTGATCACTACAGGGGTTGGTGGCTGCAGAAAAGTGGCCCCTAGGGACAGAGGTGGCACTTAGGCAGTTTGGGAAGGGAGGGGGGGTCGGGGGGCGTCGGAGGGGCGTGGTTTTGAGCGTGGGGCGGGGTCGTGGCGCCGCGGGCACTAGGAGCAGGCGGCGGGGGCGGGCCCGGGGGCGGTGCCAGGGCCCGCGCTCGGGCTCGGGGCCGACTTGACGATGGTGATGACGCTGGCGGGAGCCACGAGCGCGGCGGGCCCGCGGGCGGCGGCGACGGAGCGTGCGAAGCCCTGCAGCGCCTCGCACTTGCCGCGCAGCGCGTCGAGCTCCAGGCGCATGGCGGCGTTCTCGCGCGCCAGCTTGTCCACCTCGCGCTCCAGCTCCGACTTCTGCTTCTGCAGCTCCTCCTTCTGGCACACGCGCTTCACGCGGCAGCTGGCCGCGTAGCCGCGGTTCTTGAGCGTGCGGCGCCGCTGCTTGAGCCGCGTCACCTCCTCAGCCGAGAGCCCGCGCAGGTGCCGGTTCAGCTCCCGCACCGACAGCCCCATCAGCGCCTCGTCTGACAGGTGCGGCGTGTTCTCGCTCAGCTCACGCTTGATCTGCGGGCAGCACAGTGGGTGCAGGGGGAACCTGAGGCCCAGGGTCGCACCCCTGCCTGTGGGCCCTAAGCCCTGGGCCTGGCACTCAGCAGATGCTGGGGACGGCTCCCCCTCCACTCCTAGCGCTCCCCCTTTGCCTCCATAAGCACTGAAGTGGCGGCTGGACTTGCTCCAAGACGCGGAAGTCGGCAGGAATCCGTAAGGGGAAACTAGGCCAAACCAGGATCTGAACACACAAGGAGCCACCCCAGGGCTCAGCCCGAATTCTAACCCAGCAACCGGGCCAACCAAAGAAACCCAGGAAAGCACCTTGGAAGTCCTGTGGCCACGCGGGCATTGTCCTAGGGGAAGCAGGTCCAGAGAGGGAGGTGACCTGCCCATGGGGTACACATCCTATGACCAGTGCCCAGGCGCCCTGGTTCCGGGCCAAGAGCCCTTCCCGTGGCCTCCGGATGCCCACTGAGCCGCTCGTGGGGACTCCAGGTACTGAAGGGGAAGCTGGGCTGGGAAGCTAGGCCGGGGTGGGGGCGGGGGTGGAAGAGGTGGGGGGTGGGGGCGGGGGTGGACCAAACAGCCGGCTGCCTCCTCACCTTCAGGGCTTTGCTGGACAAGGGGTCCACAGACATGTTTGCAGAAGGTGCCCTCTGGGCTGAGACCTAGGGGAGAGAGGCAGCCAAGGTCACGTTTCTTTTCTCCACTTAGAATGAAGTCCAAACTCACCACCCGCTTGGCATTCAAGGCGCCTGTTTTCTTGAATGCATCTCGTACCACCTTCCTTGGGTCCAGCCACCAGGCCTCCTGGAATGGCCCATTTCGGCCCTAGGGCCTTTGCACTTCCTATTCCCTTTCCTTTGGTTTCCCTGCAGCAGCTGTTCATGTTTAGGTCTTTGCTCAGTGCCACCTCTTCAGAGGTCTAGCTGTCCGTCTAAAACACGCATTTGTATCCTATCTCATAACCCATTTACTTACCCTCATGCCAGTCACCTCTTCTGCGATTATGTTTGATGACTTGTTCATGGTCCGCCTCCACCCCCCTCCCCTCTTCCACCAAAATCTAAGTCCATAAGGGTCAAGGCCTTGCCTGTCCCACCATTGCATCAGGGCGCCTAAATCGGTGCCTGGCACACAGTAGGTGCTCAATAAGTATGCACCAAATGAATGGACCCTCTCTCCCCAAGCCATTCTTCCACATGAGGCCCAGACGTGTTTTATTTTACTAAGAAATAAAAACCTTTCATTGAAGTATAACCTACATGCAGAAAAGTCTACAGGACACGTGTGTACTAGTCAGTGACTTCATAAAGCCCAACCAGCACCCCATCAATATACAATATAACCAGGCCCTCCGTTCCCCGTGCCCAGTCCTCCCTGATCTGGACCCTTGTTTTGGAAAAGCCTCCCGGATCTGGGGCTGCCTAGAGCAAGTTCAGCCCTGCCCTGCGCAGACGGGAAAGCTATAACTAGGCTGATGAGGGGCCCACTGGCCCTCGCTGCCTCCTCCAAGGGCCTGAAATAGGCAGACGAGATGCACCGTTTGAAACAGGACAGTACCATTGTTTTCAGTCTTGTTTAAAATGGGACGTCTGGTCAGCCTAGACTGAAAGCCCCATGTTCACTCAACAAACATTTACTGAGCATCTACTATTTTCCAGACATGTGCTTGGCACTGGGGAGACATGGAACATTCTAGGGGCCAATGCTCATCGTGCCAGCCGGGAAGGGGACTGTCTCCCAAAGCCCCCTTTAAAGCGGCAGTCCTCTCTGTCCACAGCCACTCTGCTCTTTGCCCCCTGTCCTCCTTAGGTTGTATCCTCCTCTGAGCATCCCCACGGAGACGTGATGGTGACAAGGAGCAGCGGGTGGTCTGGGAGGCAGCACCTGTCCATTCTCATGAGCAATACCCAGTTTGATAGAGTGAAGCTGGGGTGGAACCGGACCCAGACCCTGGTTCCTTGAGCTGTCTGTGGGGCTGGATCGGGCCCTCCGGCCCCAGGCGTCTCTCAGAGATGCTGTGGAGAAATGCCGAGTGCACGGACTTGGCACCAGACACACTGGGGCCTTTCAGAGGTTGTGGGATTTGGGCACATCAGTTAGCCTCTCTGTGCCTCAGTTTCCCCCTGGGTGATACAGGGTGGCTATGTAAGTTAGATCATGTTACTCCTTGCTCGTGACCCTCCCATGGTTCCCACCTCACTCGGATGATGGCCAGAGTCATCACACTGACCTGCAAGGCACGCCGTGGTAGGGCCTCAGCCAACGCCTCTCTGACCTCACTGTGCGCTTCGCGCCCCTTCCCTCACTGTCTTCCGGCAACCCGCTCCTCCTTGCTGCTGCTCAGACCCGGGGCCTATGCATTGGCTGTGCCTCTGCACGGCATGCTCTTCCCCTCGATGGCCACAAAGTTTGCTTCCTCACCTCCTTCAGGTCTTCAAATCTCATGTCCTCACGCAGCTTTGAATTCCCAGCCCCTGATACTGTCTCTCTCTGTCCCTCTGTCCCCCGCCTTCCCTACCTCATGCTTCTGTATGGCACTTCTCACTGTATATAATTATCAGCACCCACCTATACTTGACTTATTTTAGTGTCCCTCTCCCCATGACAACGCCAGCTCACAACAGCAGAGGTCTTGTGCACTGCTTATCCCCAGTGCGTAGAGCAGTGCCTGGCACATAGTAGGAGCTCGAGTAATGGCTGTTGGGTTCCCAGTGTGACTCAGGCCGTGGTGGGGATAGTCCAGGGCTGCTTAGAAATCCCCTCGCTCCTCCTGGCTGACGCACCCAGGGGGTCTGACACCCCAGAGGGAAGCAAGGAGTAGGACAGGAAAGGGAAGTTGGCACCGCAAGACATCCCCTGACAGGCAGCCACCAGGCCCTTGGCTTCTGGTGGTGTAGCTGGGGGAAACTGAGGCCCAGGAAGTCCCAAGGCAGGACCCTAACCTTTCACAGGTGCCACCTGGAGACCCTCATAGACTTCCTCCACCAATCCTCCCCTTCGATAAGGCCTCTTAAATGGCCACCTTCCCCCAACTCCCGGCCCTCCCCACAGCGACCAGAGGATCTCCCACGGTGCGGGCCTGGCCATGCCATCACCCGATGCAGACCTTCCAGGGCTCCCTACTGTCCTCGGGACAGTCCAGGCTCGTCTCCCGCCACTGCCCACCTCCGTTCTGCATTCCAGCCACGTGGAATTCTTTCACTTCCTCTCTCACCCCACGCTGTCTTGCCTCTGGGCTGCCCCACATCCTGTGACACTTGTCCCCCTACTTTATCTGGCAGACTCCTACTCACCCTTCTGTCCTGGGCCTAGACATATCCTCCTCCAGAAAGCCCTCCCTGACCCCTGGGACTAGTTAGGCACCACGCACCCCAGCTTTCTGCCCCGTGTCGCAGTGGTCTGCTTCCTTGTCTGCCCCCCAGACAGGGAGGTCCACAGACAGGAACCAGGTGGGGTCAGCTCTGGGTGCTGAGGCCAGCAGCGTGGGACCCGGCCAGGTGTGGATGGATGCAGGCTCCGACACTGTCACCCAGCTCGTCGGTGTCTGAACCGAGTACCAAGCCCAAGCCCGGCGGAATTACCGCCGAAGGAAACACCTCCCGGCCCCAGTCCTTCCTCCTTCCCATCTGCCTGCTTGCTTCTGCATGGCAGGGCTGCTACACAGATGCCGGGAGGAGGGGGAGGGAGCAGGAGGGGAAGGGAGCAGGAGGGGTTCTGTTCTCGTGGTGCTTGGGCCCCGGGTGGGGCACGGGAAACGGAAGGGAGCACTGGATAAAGAGTCAAGCCCAGGTTTGAGTCCCATCTGCGTTTTCTCCGGGCTGTGTGACCTTGGGCAAGCCACTCCACCTTTCTGGGTCTCCACTTTTCCAAGTTGTGGGAAACACCTGCTCGCAGTTTCGGTGGATGGAGCCACTGGAAGAGGCCAGCGAGCACCTGGGGGTTATGAGCATCGCTGTCTGTCTAGGAGGGGTAGACTTGCAGCAATCCGCTCTGCATCTCCCAGCCTGCCGGGGTCACACAGAAAAGGCCCCCACCTCCTCACCTGACCCCAGGGGATGGCGCGATCCAGTGAGGGGCCTCTCTCGCCTAAAGTCACACAGCAGATGAGTGACGGCCTTCCCCTCAAATTGGGGGGGGGGGGGGGTTCTGAACACCTATGAAAGCCCCAGGACTGAATCCTGGTCCTTTTCACCCTGCCATCACCCTGGTTCTGCCAACAACCCTGGGAGGGAATGCCCAGAGAGGTCAATAGAGTATTCCAGGGTCATACAGCTAACGGGGTGGAGCTCAGGACTAAGGCCACACTGAACCGGTGCGGACCGCACAGGGCACCCTCTGTGTTTCCCCACCCCCTGGGTGGCCAGTCCCCAAGGCCACCCAGGTCTGGTGTGCCAGGATTTGTGTTGGGTCTCCTAGGGATATGCAGATGACACACAGATAGCCAGGCCCTCTTGCCAGCTCTGTGGGGAGCTGAGTGTTAGGTGTCACCCAGGCAACACAGAGAGGCCTGACGGGAGAGGGAAAGCATCGCCCGACAGTAACTGGGAGCCTGTGGTGTGCTGAGCACCGGGTGCTGTGGCTGAAGCAGAACCTTAGAGGCCCGGCCTGCCCCCTCGGACAGGTCATGTACCCCCTCGGGCTCTGGTTTCCTCCCTTGTCAAGTGGGGGCGATCACACTTAGCGTGTATTGGTGTGTGACGTACGAGAGGCTCAGACAAGGTCAGAAGTGGCCAGTGGTTGGCTTCTCTCACGGTCATTCTTTACTCTCAACACAGCCCTCCAAGTAAGCCCCCGAGGTGGGGACCACTGGCCAGCCCATTCTACGGAGTGGCTGAAGGGCCCACCCACGCACTGGCTGTGATTCGAAGTACTTGTAGGCCCTACAGGGGCTCTGAACCTGTTCTCTCCTTCCCTCCTTCTCCTGCAGCCCCCTCAACGGCATCCTGGGTGCTCAGCAAAGTCCGGCAGTCACAGAGGCAAAGTCACAAGAAGGGGAAACTTTCTGAGAACCTCAGGCTTTCAGCTTCTGCCCCTGGGCCAGGGGCTGCAAGTCCCCCACCAGGCTACTCTGGCCAGTCTGGTGGACCTTGGGCCTGAGACAGCAGCTAATCCAACCTCCTCGTTTTGTCACTGAGACAACCAAGCAGCTGTTTGGTAGCAGGTTGGGCTGGAACCCAGGAGTCCTGACCCCCTAGCTCAGGACTCTTTCTTCACTGCCAGCCACCACACTCCCCCCAACACACCCCTGATTCTTCCCTTTGAGGCCAGCAGAGCGACCTCCGGGGTCTGCAGGTCCCTAACATTCTTTGGGAGGCATGAAGACTGAACCTGCTCCTGGGGGACTGACAGCTGCCCTGCCCAGTCCCAGCCACAAGCCCTCCCGCAGCCCCCTCACTGGCCTCCCAGTCTGCTCCAGAGACATCCTGCAGACGGCCCACCCGCTGGCACGGCCTCCTCCCTGGCTGCTGAGCCATTCCGCGTCCTCTGTGAGGACAGAGGGAAAAAATGTGTTTTCCTGGGCCTTGGCAGCCAGCATTGGTGGAGCCTCCTCCCTGGAAGGGGAGCAAAGCGGGGAGAACCCAGCACCTCGGGGAAGCAAGAGCCCGGGGATCAAGCTCTGGTGTGCCACTCCCTCTCTCTGGGCCTCAGTTTCCCAACATGCCAAACCTCCACCACACCTGAGGTATCTCCTAGCACTGACAGTCTTGGAGTTTACGGTGTCAGATTCTGCCCCAGAATGGGGGAGCTCGAGGACCTCTAGCAGAGCAAAGGCCCTAGAGGAAGGGAAAGGAAATCAGTGAAGGCTTCCTGGAGGCAGGGGCATGAGGATGCAGACTCAGAGACTATCAGCCTTGACCACAGCCTCTGCTTCACTTGCACAGCTAGGGACCACTTCCTCTTTCAGCTGAACCATGACCATAGCCGCCGCCTCACTGGCCTCTAGTCTTGCTTGCCTCTAGCTCTGACCTCACCATCTATCCACCCTCAAGAGCTGTCAGAAGGATCGTTACTGGCACAAACCTATAAACCAATGTTCGGCCCATTTCAAAGTCCTGTGGTGCCAGCCTCCCCTCCAGCCCACTATCTCCCAGAATCCCCACGGACCCAGTGCTCATTCACTCACTATCAGCCAACACCAAGAAGCACCTACTCTGTGCGGGCTCTGAAGGCCCTGAACAGCCAAAGATGAATCAGAGTCCCTGCCCTCAAGGGCTCCACAGACACCAACCACGCAATCTGACCACCTGGCACACGGGTCACCTTCTCAGGGAACCCTTCCTTGATTGCTGTTACTACCTCAGAGATATTGTGGGTTCCGTTCCAGACCACCGCGATGAAGTATCACGATAAACCAAATATTGCAATAAAGCAAGTCACACGAACTTTCTGGTTTCCCAGTGCATATAAAAGTTGTGTTTATGTGACACTGTAGCATTATGTCCAAAAAAATGTACATACCTTAGTTAAAAAATACTGTATTGCTCAAAAATGCTAACCATCACCTGAGCCTGTTGGAAAAATGGCGCCGATAGGCTTGTTTGACACGGGGTTGCCACAGACCTTCAGTCTGTAAACACAACTCGCAGTATCTGCGAAGCACAGGAAAGTCGCGGATGCCTGTAACTATATACAGTAGGTTCTCTGTTAACTGGCTCCCATGGGGATCCGTAGATGCTGGATAAATTTAAGTGGACTCTCCGTTAACTGGAACTCAAGCAACTCGCAAAATCTCAAGCAACCGGCAGAAAAATGTTGCCGGTTGCTTGAGTTCCAGTTAACGGAGAGTCTACTGTACTTTCAAACCACAGTAACTTCCCCCTCATGCCACCCGTCTCAGCTGTGCTATTCATTTAGTGTGGTGGCTCTTCCTTCAACTTTGTCTCCTCTCATCCACCCTAAGCTCCCAAAGGGCAGCGTCTGGATCTGGTTTGTTCGCTGTCTCATCCCCAGCATCTGGCCCATGCCGGGCTCCATGGCAATGCAAGCTAAAAGCATCAGAGCTGGGCCAGGGCACCCCACCTGGGGTCGCTGACCCCACCCCTCACACATGAACTCTTTGGGCACCAAGACCATGCCTGTTGACTGTGCCTGGACCGGGGTCGGAGGACTCCGGGAATTCCAGCTGGCCCAGGCCCTCAACTAGCTCCTCAGGTCTGGCTATCAATAGGTATGTATGACTAGTCCCACCTGTAACTGAAACCACCAGGAGGCCAGAAACCAGCTCCACCCCATCCTCCTCTCTCAGCCTCCCAGACCCAGCAGATACAAGTTCCAGAGCCCAGACCAGCCAGAGAAGCCACCAGATAGAGGAAGCCTGGGATTTCTTCCTACCTCTACACTTTGCTGTGGGTTTTCTGGTTCTTCCTGTTCCTCCTGAGACTGAGGGGATGAGCAACCATGGGGATGAAGGAGAGTCCCAAGGTCCCCCTTCCCCAGGCAGCCAGGAAAACCTGGGGACAAGGACCTGGGTGGCAGCCACCAGGGTGATGGGGGGAGAGGTGGGCTCCTCACCTCACCACCAGTCCAGCCCGGCCGGCTCTTCGATACTTCACCCCACCCTGTGGCTCCAGGCGCCGGCTCTGGGCAGAGGACAAACACCGCAGCGGTCACAAGGCTGAGGCCCGGGGAAACTCCGGGGAGTACATGGACCGGGCCACCGCCAGCTGGTGGAAAGGGGACAGCCCGGGCGAGAATTCCCGGACCCCGTGTGACCGCGAATAGGGCCGCTTCCCTAGCCTGGGTCCCTATTCTGCGTTTATTCCTGTGGGCACACCCTCTCCAAGGCACACACGCTGGTACACAGGCCCCAGGGTCCTCAGCCGCCCGTGAGCGGGCGGACACGGACACACACACTCCCCACGGCACACCGCGCACGCACGCACCAAGCAGGATACTCGGGCCGCCGGCCAGGGCACACGCGCTCTCCCGCCCTCGGACGTAAACAAACCGCGCACGCCCGGCTCACGGGCACCGGTCCAGGGACTGTTCTCACCGAGTCACGTACGTACACTCACCGCCCCCGGCCCCGCCTCGGCGGACGCTGACGCTCGCCAGCCCGCACTGCCCCTTCCTGCGGGGTTTCGCCGCCTCCCAGCCGGCGCCCCAAGAAGGGGCCCATCGCTCCCGCACCGCACCAAGCTTGCTTCGGCCCCGTTTCGGTCTCCCCGACCTCCGCTCCCACCTCCCGCTACGACCCGCCAGCTGTCGAGGCGACGGGTACACTGGAGCACCGACGGAGCGGGCCCTGGTGCCCCGCCCCAGGCACGTCCCCAGGACGCGGGGACCCTGCCGTCTCGGGGCCCCGCGCGCCCGTCTCCGCCACGGCCCCCACCCACCTCTCGGCCCGCTCCTCCTGGCGCCCCGGGCTCGCGCGAGTGCCGCTGTTTCCGGGCTGCTGTCCTGGCCCGCGCCCTCGTCCGTGTCCCCTCCGGTCCCAACAGCGGGTCGCTCCCAGCCAGGCTCCCGGGAGCGACGCGCCGAGTTCTGTTGTGGGGCGGGCAGCGCGGTGGGCCGCTCCGAGTTGTAAGGCGAGCTTCCCGGAATTACTCACTCACAGGATTCCTTTCATTCATAAAAACCCAGTCATGCGGTGACGTCACCTCTCTGGCAGCCCCCAGGCCCCGGAGCGGCCTCTGGACTTTTCAGCCCCGCCCCCGCCCCGCCCCCGCCCCGCCCCCGCCCCCGCCCCACTCAGGCCCCGCCCCGGGGTTCTCAACCTCTGTTAGAGCGCGGGCTGGACGCGTTCACGTGACACCTCGCGAGAGCCGCGTGGGTGGAGGTGTCATTTGGCTCATTTTACAGTCGACAGTACCGGGCCTCTTCTCCTTTCGACCTACACCTCCTGCCTTGATGATCTCATCCAGTCCCGTGAATTTAAATGCCATCTATTTGCCCATGAGCCCCAAATTTGTTATTTCCAGGGCGGAAACATCTTGTCTGAGTGCCACTGCGAGCCTTCACGTGGGTGCCCTATGGGGACCACAGACGCTCCACAGTAAAATCCACCTCCTGGTCATCAACCCTCCCTCAGCATCCACGCCCCCCAGCCTGTCCCATCTCAGCAGTTCAAGCCCAATCCTAGGAGCCTTGCTCCATCCCTCCTTCTCCCTTTCTCTCCATGTCACATATCTACACTACACTGCATCTGACCACTTCTCCCAACCCCGAGTCCTACCACCGGGTCCAGGCACCATCAAGTTACCCCCCGATAGCTTCCCCACTTCACCCCTAAAAGTTTTCTTCACACATCAGACAACGTTCTTCTCAAAGCAAAGATCAGATTGCTTCGCACACTCCCACCCTCTCTCTCTGGCTTAACACCCTCACTGGCTTCTCTGCGCATTTAGAATATAAATTATATTCCTGCCTTTGGCCTACAGGGCCCTGTCACCAGGGTCCCTAGCCAACCTTCCAGCCTCACCTCCTGCCACTGCTCCCTCCCCCACTGCTCTGCAGCCACCCTGCCCTTCTTACTGTTCCTCAAACACACCATGCTCATTCCTGCCACAGGTCTTCTGCGCCTGCTGCTTCCTTTTCTGCACACTGCCGGGCTCTTTCTCATCTTTCGGGTCGGCGCGATGTCTCTGCCTCCGAGAGGCTTCTCCTGACGTCCCTGGCTAAAGGAGCGCCCACCTCTAAATTTTGTCTTTGTATAACCTTAATATCTCCAAGGGCATTATCTCGTTGATGTTGCTTACTATTTAGTGTGTCTTCCCCAATCAGATGTATGTTTCGTGAGGGGAGACCCTTGTCTGTCTTGTTCACACTGCATGTCCTGTGTCGACAACAGTGCTTGGCACAGAGGAAGCCCTCAGTAAATATGCGATGGGGAAATAAATGAGTGGAGGCTCAGAGAGGTAAAGTGTCTTTCCAAAGTCACGCAGCTAGGAAGCACAAGAACTGGAATTTGAATTCAGGTCTGACCAACTCCTGGTCCAGATGTTTGGGGCTATGCCCCGCGCGAATTGAGGGATGTATTCAGTGTCTGGAACACCACCCAGAAGCAGCAGCTTTGGGGGCCACATGGGGCAGTACTGCTGTTTATTCTCCTGTTCCTTTGCTCGTACTGGTCTCAGTGCCTAAAATGTCTGTCGTCATTTCAGGAGCCATCTATTCTGTGACATCAGAGCGCCTTCTTTATTTTAGTGAGCAGGGCAGAGGAGCTCACTGCGTGGAGCCCTAGGTACCAGCAAGGCTCCCCCTTCCCTTCATATAATGTGATTTGATCGCAGAGCCTTTGTTATGCTTTCTTGCCTCTGAACCTTGATCCACCTGGTATTGTGGCATCTGTCCCTTACTGCCCAAAGGCCTTGAGTTTCATGTGCACATTGGCTCCCAAGTGACCAAATTATGAGACAGCTTTGTCTGTCACTCAAACAATCCCTCCCTGCCACCCCCAACCCCCAAAATGTCCATTTGCACTACATTTACATATCTACGAGAACCACTCATGTTACCTCTTGGGGTGCAAAAGTTTTCGATTTTAGAAATTGTACAATTGTGATTTTTGGTCTCCATTTTCGATGAGCTTCTTAAGGGCCAAGGCCATAGTAGATGCTCAGTTAGTGAACTAATCCCCAGTGGACTGCACAGCCCTCCCAGACACCATGCTGCCTAAATCCTTTACGCCTATCCCCAGGCTGCTCACATTAGGGGGTCACTGTTTCAGTACCCACGCAGCAAGGACTATTCGCCCCACAGATGTAGCTCCCTTTTTGGTCAAGGTCAAAGAACATGGTGCAATGTCACATTTGAAAATGGGAGCTCCCTGGCTTGAAGGGGGTTCTACTGGCCAAAGCTGGCACAATTTGAACATCAAAAGAAATAGCAGTAATGGTGGATTATAACCTATTGAATAAGAGAAGAAACCACGAGTCCATACAAATATGAATGAATGAATGAATGAATGAAAAAGGAGACCGGAAAGATCTCCTTCCAGTAGAAAGAATGATGGAATTAGAAAATGACCATTAGGCAACCACCGTAGTAATAATGGATTACAACGAGTATCATCAATGTACAAGAAAATTTGGGGGTTCTCTGGTGGTGTAGTGGCTAGGCTATGGCGCCCTCAACACCGCAGCCTGGGTTCGATTCCCAGCCAGGGAACTACCCACCTCCCCGCAAAAAAAAAAAAAAAAAAAAAAATTGATGAGAAAGATTTACATAGTTTCGGAGTATTGCCCCACAGACACTTACTAACTACAACTAGAGAGATAGTGATTCCGCAGTGGAGCCCCCTGCAGTGGCAGATACCACCTTGACTAAGTGATCAAAGTTAATGTCAGCAGTAATGGGACAAATTGACATGTGTTTCTCCTAAATGATGCCCCGAGAAGGACACAGCATCACTGCTGTTGGTATTCCTGCCAAAAATTCATACAATGAATCTAATTGTAAGGAAACATCAGACAAATTTAAATTGAGAGAAGCTCTACAAAATTACTGGACTACATGTATGCTAAAAAAAAGAAGAAGCAAGATCATGAAAGACAAGGAAAGACTGGGGAAAATGTTTCAGGCTGAAGGAGTCTAAGGAGACATGATGACTAACTAACGTGTGATCCGGGATTTCTTTGTGCCATCAGGACAGTATTAAGATAATTGACAAAATCCAAGTAAGTCTTGTAGATGAGATAATAGTATCATATTGGTGTTCATTTCCTGACTTTGATCATTGTCCTGTGGTCATGTTAAGACAGTGTACTTGATTTTAGGAAATATGCACCAGAGTATTTAGAGATAAAGGGTCATCACGTCTTCAATTTATTCTCAAATGGTTCAGAACAAGATAGACAGACAGGTAGGTAGGCAGATGGATGGATGGGTGGATCGAGGGTTATAAAGAAAATGTGAAAAATATTAACAATTGAGGAATCTAGGAAGAGAACATACAGAAATTCTCTATTATTACTGCAAATTTTCTTTTAAATGAAAAAGTTGGGGTTCTCCAAAGTTGGGGCTCTCAAGTTAGCCTGTGGGCTCAAACCCTGGCCTCACCCCTAACCAGATGAGCGTCTTCACCTCTCCCTGCCCCCGTCTCCTCCTTTGTAAAGGGGGCTTGCTCACGGTGCCCACTTCATGGATTGTGGAACGGTTTAACCTGCTCACACTTAAAGCATTTGACCCAGTGCCTAGTATGGGGTAATAAATATTGGGGTAGAGAGAGAGATGAGTCCTCTGGAGTCCCCGAGGACACGCCTTCTGAGAAATCTGTTTCTTCCCCGGTGGGTGACACAAAGCCAGTGATGACCTCACTCCTGCGGAGACCCCACCTCCTGCTACAGGGAGGGGTCTTGTTGCCAGTTTTGGGGGAGGAGCTGCCCCTGCTAGTACAGTCCAGTAGAGCTCTAACTGGCCCAGTGGGTCCCTGTTCACCTGTCCAGGAGTCCAAAACACCAGACAGCGTCCAGGCATGTCCCTGTGGCCCCCCAGTCCACAGTAGGTGCCTTGCCCAGTGGTAGGTGCTCAGTAACAGCCACAGGCCGGACCCGAGCCGGGAATCTGCAGCTCAGCTCGCACCCTGGCTGGAGCTTTCCTTGTTCTGGCCTCAGTTACCTGCAGCGACATAGGACTAGGTCAGCAGTTTTTAAGCAACCTCAAACCACAGTCAGCTTTCTTCAAATGGAAGTTAGAGGCTGGGTGGTGGAGAAGGCCAGGGCCGGTCGTGAGATTTCCCCACGGGGTGTTCTCTGGGGGCCCTTCCTGCCCTGAGACTCGATTTCTGGGTTCCTATGAGCTCCTGTCCCCAAACCCTCGGGGGCGTCTCGCCCATCTCAGCAGGACAGCCCTCTCTCAGCTGGGCCAGGTCCTCCATTTCCCGTGGATCTCTGTGCTGGGTGCGAGTGGTGTCAAAGCGATCCCTGTTAGCATCTCCGGGCACCTTCCTTGTTCTGGGTGTTTCCCAGCTTCACATACCTCCCACCGGTTCCCTATTACTGCTCAGTGCTGTTACTCCGAGCTATTACTGGGATTAGGGGGTGCCTTCTGTGCGCCAGGCGCTGTGCTAAGGGTCTAAGACCTGTTTGCATGGTGTATGTTTTTCTGGCTCTTTGCTTGCACTGCAGGATAAACCAACTATCCGGAACAACAACAACAAAAATCTCTTTAGCATATTTCAAGGCCTTTATAACTCAACCCTTCCTTCTCACAAAGCCCTTCCCGCTGAGTGGTGGTGCACAGCTGATCGGCCCCATTCTGAAGCCGAGGAAGCGGACTGCTTTATAGGTTCACCAACAGCCCAGGGAGCACCCCTGTGGCTGAGTGTGGCGTGCTGGATGGCCCCTAATCCTCCCCCACTGTCTTCGGAGTAGGTATCATCATCACCGTGCGGCAGGCGAGGACACTGAGACTCTGAGAGGTGAGGAACATGCCCAATGGCAGAGGAGGACTTGAACTCGGGCTGGTCTGATTCATGGGCCATGCTCTCTCCCTTCTGCCGGTAACTCGGCCGTGCCCAGCTATAGCAGGGCGGTGCCAGAGCTGATTGTGCCAGGAGTCTGCCAACTCCTGGCTGGAGCTGATGGGCTCAGGGGGAGGGGAGCGCACAGGTCAAGTCCTTTCCAGGACGTAGGGAAGGCCAGTCTGCGGGTAGTGTGGGGGTGCAGCCCCCATTCCCGGGCCAGAGAAGAGAATGAGATGAATGTGCTGGGCGGCAGGGGCCGTGGAGGGCCGGAGGCCCCTCTAGCATTTGGCTGGTCTTCCCCTGGGATCCTGGGAGATGCTTGACTACTTCCCGGTCATTTGCGTTGGGTTTCTGTCCCTTACAATCAAGGGAGTCCTGACTCATTCTAGTCTCTTTCTTCTTGATTCCATAGAACCCCACCCCTCTCACGCAGTTCCCCCTTCCGGGGATCTCTAATCTAATGGTTGCGTTGCCATATTAAATGGATTTATATACTTTTTAGAAACTTTTATGCTGAAGACTGACCGGAAATATGATGTGCAGTTGATTGAGCCTGGAGGTTTCTGTCATCACAAACAAAACAGAACCTTGTTGCCTCTCAACCACTATAGAAGCCATTGGGGACATTCACAGCTGCTCTGGTTCCCCTCCAGGCCACACGGCGGGACTGCATTTCCCACCTCCCTTGATGTTGGGCACAGCCATACGGTGTGTTCCAGCCAATGAAGTGTGAGCAGAAGTCACATGCCACTTCTGAGCAGCACCTTTGAGGACTGGAGCCTGATTCAGCCGTGTGGATCCTGCCACAATGATTCTGGAAGCCCGCGTGGAGGAAGAGCCCCCTCAGCCTGGGTTTCTGAGTGACTTTGATAACTGGAAGTTTCAGCCCCACCGCCCCACTATATTGGACAGATAGTGTGAACAAAGACATTAACTTGTGTTAAGGCAATGAGATTGTGGGGTTCATTGTTCGTACGACATTCCTCAGCCTGTCCTGCCTGCTGGAGTCTGGAACCGACTTCATGGGTTCTTTGGGAAAACCCTATTTGCCTTCTGTCTCAGGGCTTTTTCACACAAACAATTTTCTGTGTGTTTGAGGCAAGTTTGTATTGAACTGTAAACTCTAAGGACAGGAATAGAGGTTATCTGTTGTGTCCCCATACCACCAAGAGTGAGGCCACGCACACACTGCGGACTTCGTAACTGCTGGCTGAAGAAACTGAAGTGGGGGTGAGAGGCCCAGGAGAAAAAGAAAGGGGTGTAGGCCTTGAACACTCTGATCCTCAAGAACCCCCACTGGACGCCCGCCTTGAGAGGCCAGACGCTGCACGTGTCCCCGAAGTGCCCTCCGCTTGGCCCCGCCAAACCCTCACCAGCCTTCGGGACGCAGGTTCAGGCCAGCTTCCGGCAGAGCCCCCTAGCCCCCCGGCTCTGAGAACCAGCCTCTCCTCCAGCCCCTGTCTGCCCTGCGGGCCCCTGAGCCGGGGAAAGCCTGCCGTTGCCGGTCAGGCCTGGCTTTCCCCCTTTGGATGGGAGCATGTGGCTGCGGCCTCACCACTCACAGTCAGTCACCTGCACTCGTTTCCTTCCTGAGGAGGGCACAAGACCCAGGGGCCCCCCTCATCAAGTCAGAAGCCACATAATTAGTGTAAGCATTACACAGCTGCCTCGTGACCTCTGTGCCCTTCACTCGCCGCTCCCACAGCAGCACAGGGGTTTTCCAGGTCACTTTCCTGCTTGTAACCCTTCCGGGGCTCCCACTGCCTGCAGGGCAAGGTCCTCACCCTTAGCCTGGCACTCGGGACCCTTCGTGCGTGGCCTCTGCGGCTCATCTGCCTGCTCACCTGCTCACGCAGCAGGTTCCGGCAATGCTCCGCCTCTCGCAGTTCCCCAAACACTCCACACGATCTCACGATGTTGACTTTTTGCGATAGTTCTTTCCCCCTGGAATGTTTACTTTCCTAATCCGGCCGGAAAACTCCTATTTAATCTGTGAAGCCCAATTTAAGAATAGGGGTAGGAATTGGTAATTTCTTTCTTTTTTTTTTTTTTTCTGGAAAGGGCCA
Organism: Lyroderma lyra; assembly: GCA_004026885.1. Lineage (NCBI taxonomy): Eukaryota > Metazoa > Chordata > Mammalia > Chiroptera > Megadermatidae > Lyroderma > Lyroderma lyra. The sequence goes on from PVJL010005326.1 coordinate 106,950, forward strand.
GATAGAAATATTTCAGGCTTTGTGAAATAGTTCAGGCTTCGTGGACTATAGGGTTTCTATCACGATTATGCAACTCTGCCACTATAGAAAGTATAGACATATGTAAACTAATGGTGTGGCTACGCTCCAATAAAACTTTGTTTACAGGAACAGGTGGCAGGCAGAATAGTTTGTCTTCCCCTGCTCAGGAGTCATCTCAGAAAGCTTCCAACAGGACAGGGTTCAACAATGCCATCTCACAATGCCTTCTATACCTTACACATTTTCTCGTAACCCCAACCCCCTCTGTAATGATTCTGTAGTTGTGATGATTCAGTGGCATGGTGGTCCTACCACTGTCTCTCCCTGGGCTTTCTGCAATAGCTTGCTCACTGACCTCTCAGCCTCTGCCTCGCGCTTACAGTCTGGTCTGCAATAGATCTGTTAAAAATGGAAGTCTGATCAGGTCACTCCTCGGCTCACAAACCTCTGTGGTTCCCCACTTCCCTCAGAGCAAAGGCCAAAGCTTTAAATTGGTTCCTAATGTCCTACAGGTCCTGATAGCTCTGCAGCCTCATTGCCTCCTCTACCCCTGCTCTCTCTCTCTATTCCAGGAACGAAACGAGCAAGAGAGACATCTGCCTCAGGGCCTTTGCTCTTGCTGCTGCCTCTATCTGGAACATTCTTTCCTGGGTTATCATACAGCTCGCTCCCTTGTCAACCTCAGGTCTTTATTTAAATGTCTCCCTTCTCGGTGAAACCTTCCCTGGTCACTCTGTTTAAAACTGCAACCCTCCTTCCCCTGCCTCTCCTCCCTGCTTTTACTCCATAGCACGTATCTAGCACACTATATTTCCCCCCAACTTTGTAATTAGGAAAATGTGCAAACATACAGAAAATAGAAGGGCTAGTGCCATGGCACTGACATACACAAGCCCAGATTTGACACTCAAGGTTTTGGTGAAAGAAAGATGCTAAAATCATGACATTTCACCCCCAGGCCTTAGCAAAACACACTCTGTGTTAGACTTCCCTATCTTGTTTATTGTCTGCCATCCCCACTAGACTCTGAGCACCACGAGGGCGGGGACTTTTATTTATTTTGTTTCCTGTGGTTTCATCAGAACCAAGAATATTGCCAAACTTCTCTCATTCATGGAAAGACAAGACAAGTCAAGTCCCGATTCTGGTTCTGCCTCTTATTGACATGTAGCTCTGGGGATCGTTTCCCCTCGCGGGACCTCGGTTTCTTCAACTGTAAAGAGGGAATGAGAGTACTTACTACTTCTCAGGGTTGTTGTGAGGATCAAACAAGTTAAGAGTGTAAAATTGCACTGTTAGCATGTCAATTAAACTTCGGTCTAACTCTTGGAGGGAGAAGATTTGGTCTAGTTTGACTCTCTGGACCCTGGGCTCCTAGAAGGCAGGCACCTTGCTCCAGGATGTCTGTCGCTGCAGGGCCTAGCACAGCCCCTCAAGAGGAGCTCCTTGACTTGAGCTGCTTCAATGCAAAATCCAGTAGACACCCAGAAGTGTATTCCTTTGTGCTTACTTTCCCCACCCTTTCCACTGCTAGCTCCTTCAATGACATCATAACTCCCTATACTTCATCTCTTGCGTTAGCTACTCATTTAAGTTTGCACCAGAAATACCCTGGGGAGGGGCACCCAACTTCATTAGGCCCTGAGATTCTATTTAGTGAATTTCTTCCCTGGATCTTTGATTGATCCAGCCTCCCTTGACCTTTTCTGCACTTCAGCTTCAGTTGTGTGTCTGTGTTGACGAACTTGTCTTGGCAGACTCACCCTGAACACAAAGGCGGGTGTCTGCTGAAGAATGGAACTCATCCTGTTGAACCTACACATTTTCTCAGGTCTGACTGCTTGGTGGTGGGTGGAATGCCTGGCCTTTTTTAAGCTCCCTGATAACCATCACCCTGACTTCACTTGTTTTGGGTGTGTGGGGCAAGATATTTTCATTGAGAACTCTGAGTCTTCATCTCTCCACTCCAAGCTGAAACTCTTGAGCAAAATTTTAACTAGTTTAAGGGAACAGTTTCTTCATTTGTATGGATTAAAAAAAAGGGGTTCTATGGAAAGTAACCTCACAGGGTGATCAGATCATACATTCCTAATGGGGCAGATCATGGTGGGTGATCACATCCCGGGCCTATAACTTCTTTAGTGAAAGGTTTTCAGCCAGCCCTGTCCATTGTTCTTGAACATCTAGGTTAGCACACCTCCGAAATGCCAGAAGTAACCCCTCGAAAGGGATATGAACCCTCAAGAGAGCACATACTCTTTTTAATTTTTTAACTCTTCTGTAATCCAATCCCCACCTTGCTTTCTCTCATCTTCCTTATGGTCCGTCTTTCATGTCAAATGCATCAAAGAAACTGCACAACTTTTATTCTGGGGAGAATGTGACGTCTTGCTCCCAAGCATGTCATCAGTTTGGCTCAAATAAACTGTTACAAAATTTATCTAAAGGTTTGGACGTTTCTTACATCAACATCTATAAAATGCTGACAAGATAACTCAACCCAACCATGATGGGTGTGAAGTCCAGTTACTATGTAACTGGTAAAGCTCTGTATAAATACTAGTTACTATGGTTAGTCTATTAACCTGTCTAGATTCTTAACTAAACCTTGCTCCAGTTGCATTGGCTCCCCCCAGTCTGGACACTAATATCTTTGGACAGACTGAGGATGAAACTCCCTTTTCACAGTAATGACACCACCACCACAGGGACAGAAAGCAGTTTGGAAAATTCATCTAAACCTAGGGTTGGGGAATCATTAGGGGAATAAAAGTTGTCCAACCAAGCCTGGTGACCTTGAGAGGGGACATGATCTGCTGTCAGAAGTTGATCTGTGAGTAAAATCCAGCCTACCTCATTCTCAACTTTACAATTCATAACAAATGCCATTTACTGAATCCCATCATGTGGGGCCTAATCTATCTCAATAGGGTCATCACAATAACCCTGTGCAGTATTACTGTGCTCACTTCTCAGACAAGTTCAGAGGCCGAGTCATTGCCAACTTTCTACTGAATGTGCTAAGATATGTTGAGATTGGCTCGGAGAAGGGATGCCTAATAACAGCTAGTTTGTTTTTGTTTGTTTGTTTTGCTTTTTTGTTGTTGTTGTGCTAGTGTTTTTTTTTTTAGCATAACTATACTTAGTATTTTTTCCTTATACCAAAAAAAAAAAAAAAAAAAAAAAGATCGGTTGCTTAGCTAAAATTCTGCTAATTCTGGCACCCCTAGCTTGGGGGTACCCGACAAAATCAAATCCGGTTCCTCCTTGTTATGCACTATGTCTCCGTTGGTTTTATCTTTATCTTTCGGAGCCGTCGTTACCAGGAGGTTCAGGCGTCAGGGCTCCCAATTTTTAAGAAGGCAGCGAGCGGGCAGAGAAGGCTGTGCCCTGCCCCTCATCAACATGTCTACCAACGAGCCGTCACGTGGACCTTCCGCCCCGTCCTGACATGGCCGCGCTCTGCCGGCGAGCATTGGCTGCAGCCCACAGCCCAGCCTCCCTTGGCAATGGGAAACCCTTCCATTGGGCAGTTATAAAAGATGGCGGAGCCCCGTCCGCGCCTTGCCCGCGCGCAGCCATCGCAGTGCTCGCAGCACGAAGGCGGGGCCGCAGCGGCGGCCCGGGAGGCGGGGCCTTTGGTGATTGGCGGAGAGCGGTGGCCGGGCTGTCACGTGGCCTGGGGCTCGTTTGTTT